>JABUQX010087375.1:0-17500 GCA_015478945.1 Trachelipus rathkii
CCGCGGATAATGTATTATATATATATTATTATATATAATATATATTATTAATATATATATATACACTTATACAACGTAAAATGATCTTGTTTTGTTGTGTGTTTCAGAGTTTCTTGGCTCCTGCGCGCTTCGAAGATCGCTAGGTTAAAAACATGGGGCATCGATTTGCTTAATAGTGTGAGTCAAGAATAAATAAATTAGCAAATGTTCATAGGATCCCGCCATAGAGAAGGCTTTCAAAATTTGTCGTTCATCATTATGTAAATCTTAAAGAAGTGGATTTTTGCTCTGCTTTGGGGATGGAGTTTTTATTTTACTTCGTTTTAAATTTAGTGTCCAGTTTCATATATCTTAAATAATAGAAGTTTAATTAAGAAAATACAACAGATTTGGAGAGAAATATGCATTAAAAGGCTTAAAAATTAATAATAAATAACTGTTAGGTCGTTGTCTTGTGCATGTTATTGGTTAAGCGTTAAGTTTAAGAAAAAAGATAGTTTTGAATGAAAGGACATTGGTGATGTCAAACGTCGCAAAAAATCTAATAGACTTCGTTCTGTTCGAAGTTTAAGTTTTAAAGGCACAAGTTGAGGGAAGTTTTTATCGAAAACAAAAAAATATAACTTAAATCCTTATAACTAAAACTATTTTCTATCCGCATTCGCTCTGTTGCCTTCTATATTTTTTGGTCCTGACATTTAATCTTTAAAGAAAAATGTTGTAACAAGCAAAACAATTAAATTGGCGAGAATTTTCCTTGGGGTCGGGGCTTTTATTGTATATATTTAATGACTACAAAAAGTGATGCTCCACCGTTATTGAGTAAAAAAAAAAACAAATGTTGACAGAAATTGGACAAGTACTAATAAATTAATTTATAAGTAATAAAGTAGGTTCGTTTCTTGCATAATTATTGTTATTGAATTAATTTAAATATAAGAATAATTGCATTTTAATGAGAGAATTGTAAAATTGGCAGTAAACTTGCTCTTGCTATGCGTACAAAATCTGAACAAAGGCATACAATAAGTTGGCGTTATCAGCATATGGTTCCAGGTTGTAGCATTTTATCGTTATTATACATTCTTAATAAAAAACTCAAAAGCATTTCAACAAGCAAAACAATTACTATGTATTTTATTAGGAGGCAGTAAAACGCGTATTATTCAACTTTTATCGCTATTTTTTGCGTATTTCTATTTATAAATTTAGTTTTTTACTTTTTCCTCTCTCTCGGATTGGCGAGTGAAACGGTCATATGAAAGATCATCGTCAAGCCAATAGTTTTAAAAAAGCAGAACCTCTGTCCGTTATTACGTTATTTATTTAGAAGCATTTTTCGCGTTCATAAACTATATCAAGTTCGTATTATTACATTTAAAAATCGGTCCTTGGTAGTTTTTTTATAAATAACTTTTAGCCATGCATCCACCAAGAACATAAGTCTTTGATACTTAAATATTATATATATTATAGTATATTACTATATATTATTATAATTATACTATACTATATAAGTGAGATATTATAACTATATAGTAGTATATAATATATAATAGTATATAGTTATATATATATTAATATATATTATATATATGATATAATGGCCTCTAGAAACTTTAATTTCATGTAAAAGTAAAATAAAATGTATTGAAAATTATGCATGCAATCTTGATTTATTAATCTATCAATTATGATTGTTTGTTGGATTTTTGTGTGCTTCTCACCCCAATGTTTAAGTATTTTAATTAGTTATAGTACTAATACTATTAAATATATATATATAATATATATATATTCTATAGTATATATCTATATATATAATAATATATATGTATAGTAGTATATTTATATAATATATATATATATATATATTATATATATAGTATATATATATATATTATATATTATAAATTTATTTTTTTTTATATATAAGGAGATTATATATGTGTTTAAATTTAGTGTGATAACTTTGTATGTGTTGTGTGCTGAGAGAAGGATGGTCAATATTTGTCGTAGAAAATTTATGAATCATGATATGAGTATGCCTATAAATTCCATCTCAACTTTCTGAGGCAGTTTGAAAACGGATTTCAAATTTGGATCATTTTTGTTTCTTTTACTTTTTGACTGATGCCAACTATGTCGTCCTGGTCGGTTGTCGGGTCTCATTCCCGATTTCGCCTCTCATGCCGTGTCGTCTGGACGTGACCGTCTTTACTTAATCGAGTTCTCGCATGTCGGCGCCGTGGGTGCTCCGTTTGTCCGCGCTTTTTGCTCCTGTGTTCCTCCGTCAGGTATTGTCGCGCGTTGGGGGGAGCGGGGGGATGTGCGGTGTCTCTGTCGTGTGCGGTCCGCGTGCCCGGCGTCGTCGGGTGTTCTCCGCGTTATTTGCTCATGAGCTTGTACAGTCCCGTTGCTTGTATGCGTCTCCGGCGGTGGTGCTCGTCTGAGCTCCTGGCGCTCACGGTTGCTGTTCGGTCGCTCGTTTTGCTGCGCTGCTGGTCCGTGTCTGTGGCTGCCTCTGTCCTGCTCGCTGCGTTCCTCTGTCGCTGCTCACCCCGGTGCCCACTCCGTGGCCAAGCTCGAGATCTTAAGTTACCAGTGTGAACTCCGGCGCTGTTTTGCAGCTTGAGGATCTAGAAATGATTCTCCACTATGTTTCTTACCCTAAGTAAAATACGATAGTGGCGACAGCCTCGATCTATATCTATGTAGGTTCGAGGTCAAGAATAAATTAAATACAAAATTTGCATTTTGTATTTACATAGTGAGGCTTCAAGCATTTCGTTATGCATCTGTGTAAATCTTGAACAGCGATTTCTCTTGGGGCGGAGTTTTATTTTATTCTTACTTCTTGTCAGTAATTGCGTAAAGCCTTTTAAAAGTTTGAAAAGACACAGAGTTTAATTAAAGAAAAGAAATGAACGATTTGACAGGAAATATTACATTAAAGGCTTAATCATAACACACATGTCACAAAAAAGATTTTTTTTTGTTCTTCTGATTTTTTATTTGTGTTTTTATTCAGGTCTGTTTTTTTACTGCAGATGTCCAAATAGTATATTTTTAGTGTTTTCCTCTAGCACGGGACCGTTTTATGTGTTACGTCACGTGCAGGAAGTAATTATTGGGCATGCGTCAGTTTGTTAATGGTGGGTAGCAGTTACGAAAAAAAAAACAAAATTTTTTTTTTTTTTCTTGTCTTCGTACTTTCTTTGTTGTTTTATCCATTATTGTTCCCAAATTTCAAATATGTTTTTCGTTTTTCTCTAGCATCAACCTTTTTGGTGTTTACTCAACGTGCATTGCAAGTTATTTATTGCTTCTCTCATTTTGTATTTGTGGTTATAATACCTTCCTGCCTATCGTAAAGTCAAAGCAATCGGTTGATTGCTAGAGAAAAATACTAAAAACATATTTGTAACTGCATAAAACTACTGAATAAAAACAATAAAATAAAATGCCAAGAAGAAACAAAAAAAATAATTATTTTTTTTGTAAGCGTCGTAATCCACCATAAAAAATGAGATGCCAATAAATACTTCTCTGCCGTCGTACACTCAAAACCGGTCGAGCTAGTATGAAAAATCTAAAATACATATTGAAATCTACATAGAGTACTGGAATAAAAAATCATATAAAAAATTCATAAAATAACCCAAAAAAAATTTTTTTTTGTAACGTAATCTCTACAATACAAAATGGGATGCCAATTAATACTTCCTGCCGTCGTAACACAAGAAAACATCCTGATTGCAGAGAAAAAACTAAAAAATATTTGGAAATCTACATCAAAAAAACGGAAGTACAAAACCAAATGAATAAAATTAGAAAAACATTTTTTCTTGTGACTTGTTTGTGTAATAACGAAGCCAATTATGCTCCGTATTTCTGCAGTATTATTGGTTTACTTAATTTGAAAAAAAAAAATAGTTTTAATTAACAAAAACTGTCATTTTATATTGGCAGTACTTTTGGGGCGGTGGCTATATAGATTCTTGTAAGAGATTGCCAACCTCGAAAGTTTAAAGCACTCGGACGTTAATTAACAAAAAAACAGGATGTTGACAGGAAATATGAACTAAAACACTGTATAATACTACTAAAAGTAAAAAAAGTTAGTGCTCGTTCCTTTAATTATTGGTTGCTAAATTAATTAATAAAAAAATACAAAATTTAATGAGATTAACAATTTAAATTGGCAGCTATGTTTTTTGGGGTGGGGCTTTAATTTGACGCTCTGCATAGTGCCAACGCTTTAAAACGTTGAGACAAATCGAAGTTCTATATTAAAAACAATAAAAGTCAATTTGATCAGAAAATATGGACATAAAATACCTAAAAATAAATATATAGCTAAAAAGTAGTGGTCCTATTATTTGTTAATAATAACTCTAAGAAAAAAGAGAAAAGATAGAAAAATTTTTAATGAGATATATTTAAGTTGGCAATACTGCTATTGTGCTATCTGTAATATGTTAAATTGTTAGTATAAGCATAAAGCATACAAGATGTTCGTTACAGAAGCATGATTGGTGTCCAGTTGATAGAATTTTTCTGTGTTATAGATTCTTTTATATTCCAAATAATTTCAAGCAACGCCCCACGAAAAATTTATATTGGTTTTAAATTGTATGTCTTTACAATTTCGAATTAACAATCTTCTTAAGTTGTTGTTTGAACTATTATGGATCCTATTGTTATGTTTTTAAATTTTTCCTCCTGAAATCGAGTGAACGGTCACGTGATTTAAGAAACTTCAAGTAAATAGTTTAAAAAGTTTGCCAAGATCACTTCCGTGATACACTTATTTTATTAATATCTATCAACAAATTATTACGTAATCTTTTATTTATAGGCAATTTTTTTCCTTTAATAATCTTAAATATAGTTCATATTAATAATTTTAATCGGTCTTGAACATTCTTAATTCGTACTTTAGCAAACACACACACACACACTCACACATATATACCTCTATACTACTTAATTACTATACTATTATATCATTATAACTTATATACTATATACTATTAGTATATTATATAACTAGTATATATTGCTACATAATATATATATATGATTAATCTACAATTATATATTATATTATATATATATAACTATATTGACTATCAGTGATGATACTTAATTTATTTGACTTAAAATATATTATTTGTTCAATATTACTTTCCTGCAATTGAATTTCTTTTATTTTACTTTTGTTGCTTTCCAAGATTGTGAATCTTATAAATACTATAGGTAGAGTATATATATATATATTATATATACTATTATATATATATATAATTATATATATCATATATACTAGTATATAGTCACTAATATATATATATAACTATTATCCGTTATCCCTATATATTACCTAGTTATATCCAGTAATAACATATATATTGATTACCCATCTATTATAATATACCGTATAACTATAGTATGGTAGTTGTAATATATTTGCAAAATTAATCGCAATTTATTTAATTTTACTGTAACAATCTTGCTGCGCCTCCTACAGTAGGAAGGTGAAGAGTGCATGTACCTATATATATTAATAATATACTATATTACATAATAATATATACTATATATATAACTAATACTATATATACTATACTATATATATATAGATATAGTATATATATCTAATCTATTATATATACTATAATATACTATAATATATTATATATACTATGTATATATATATACTATATATACCTGACCTACTATATATATATACACTATCTATATAGTGATTATACTCCTAATCATATACTACCTATATATAACATCGTATATGTAGTATATATACATACTGTTACTATCAATATAATATATTTACGTATATTTCTATAAAAGATTCATAATTAGCTCGGTTTAAAATTTCTAGGTACTGGACAATTATTGGTTCTAATTGTTGGTGTATCAAGAGACGTGCATACTGCAAAAATTAAAGCGTTAGAAAATTAATAAAAGGCTTGTGCAGAGAGCATTTGTGAAGATTCACAAACAGACACAGGTCTGAGTGCTATTATGAAAAACATGAACTTTCAAATTGGATTATGTTTTCTTTGACTTTTGACCCTCGACTGCTCTCAGCTACGCTTACCTAAAGCGATGCTTTACATAAACACATCCTGAATCTCGCGTTGTTTTTTGCGCTTGAACATAGACACGACGGGTCACCTATGTTTTACCCTAACAAGTTTCTCCCCCGCTCTTCATTTTCTTATACTTTGCAACTTTAAAGTTGTTTTAAAACCAAGTAATATAACTGGATTTGTGCTCTAGTTCTGTTTCATAACTATTTTTTTAAGTTTAGAGTCACCTAATACATATGATATTAAAGCTTCTTTGAGCAGTAGCTCTTAACACTTTGAACTTCAAATTAGTGGGGAATTATTATTATTATTATTATTATTATCTTATTATTATTATTTTATTTTATTATATTATTATTATTATTATTATTAAAGTATTTTTTTCTTATTATTATTATTATTATTATTATTATGATTATTATTCTTGACATTATACATTTTAAGAAGTTTTTATTTTCTTTCCATATTGCTATGTCCTGATGATCTGTAACATACATTTAGTTTCCTTAAATAATCTTTTTAAAAAATAATTTACAGAGAAAGTAAAGAGTTATATTTATTTAGATTTCCCCGAGCGCGTTTTCGTCTCTTATAACTTTAGAACATCTGTCAAGAGGATTCTTTCTTGTAGAGCGAATAGTCTAATATTAACTATATATATTATTTTATCACTCAAATGATTATTAGTCTTAACAGAATAAACATAAATTTTATGTTAATTTCTCGTCTGCGTTTTTGATGGTAGGAAGCCTCCGCGATTGTTAATTTTCTGACTTCACATGATCGTATACTCATTGCTGATTAAGTGTTTAGAAATATTATCTATAGTTGATTGTAGGGTCTGCTGAATATAGAAAAAAAATATCGATTTATCGCTCTGATTTATCGGATATTTTAAATATCAAATTTGCTTCGATAACTCATCGGTCAATAAAGTATGCGATTTATTTCGGGATTAAAAAAGTATCGTTTATATATCTATATTATATATATATATAGTATATATATAGTATATATATATTATATATATATATATATTATATATAATATATAATGTGAGGAATATGATTATACCTCTATATATATTATATAGTAATATTATATATTATTATAGATATATATATTAATATATATATAATTATATATATATATATATATAATTATGTAGGTATGTACATATATGTTTTACGACTCCGTCGGTTTCGAATTTTTTTTTGTTTTTTTTTCATATAGTTTTCTAGTGTAGATGATCCTAACAATCAATTTAAGTGGTAACGGACATGATTCCAAAAATATAAACACCAAGACTAAGTTCATTGAAAATTTTCAGTCTTTATTTTTATTTATATTTTTTTTTTAAACTAAAAATACCCAATGGTAAAACCGCAAAGATGGCAGAGTCGGTCTCTCGGCCTTGCCGGGGAACTACAGGTGTAGCGACTAGTTTTTTCCCCCCACCGGGAGGTCTCGCGGAACCCCGCTCTTTGTTGATTGTGGGTGTCGCGGGGGTTTCTTCTGCCCCTCCCCTACGGGTATTGAAAATGTCCCCCTTCTGTCCCCCTCGGCTCAGCCCCCTAAATTTTTTTTTTTTTTTGCAGTTTTTTATTAATATTTTTTTACATTGTGTGTAATAAGCTTTCTACGCTGCTCCAACTATCAATTGTTTTCTCTAAGTGTCGTTACTTGTTCGAGAATTCTTTCATATATGAAAAAAATATATATAATATGGCCTATATTTTTTTTTTTACATCTTTTATATATATATTGCTTTATACGCTGATTTCCAAATATGTAATTTGTTTTTCTGTAGATGTCATCCCTTTGGATTAATTCATTTTTTAAAAATTCATTGAACATAAATGTGATTTTTAAAAAATTTAATTACAATATAACTTCGAACTTTTGAAATCATGTCCGTTACCACTGAAATTCCATTTTGGTATGCAATATACAGTAGCAAATATACCTAAAAAACACAAACCGAAAAAATTTAAAATCTGACGGACTTCGTAAAACAGAATAGGCCTAAGTATATAACTCTATCTATATGATTAATATATAATACGATATTATATTATATATTATATAACTATATATAATATCTATATATATATGATATACTATATATAGTATATATATATATATATAATATGTATATATGAGAGATGTGCAGAGAGAGAGAGAGAGCTCGGTTGTTATACTGAAATGTATTTTACGGGAATAATAACCTTTTTTCTCTTTTACACACACATAGCTGAGATCGAATTTAGTATATATTTAAATAAAACATTAGTTAAAATCATAAAATTTACATTCAAACTGATTGTGAGGGCTTTCAATATTATTAAATATTATATATATATAGATATATATATATAATTACTATATATATATATTAATATATATTATATATATATTACTATTAATATGATATATATATTATTATATATATACTAATACCAATATTGTAATATATATAGCTATTAGTTATATATATATAAATGTTATTATACATATTATATATATATATAATATATATATATTGTATATAATATTATATAGTATATATATAGCTATATATATATATAATATATATAATATTTAACATATAGTATAGTATATGGAGTTATATATGTTAATAAACTCCAAAATTTATCCTCTAACGCTTCTAAAAATACTAACTGATTAAGAATTTTTAAGATGATCAGATGTTAGCCTATTTCGTTGAAAACAACACATTATTAACTAAGCACGATCGTGAGGAGAGAAGAAGAAAGAGAGGAGGTGCCTAATTATAGGATAAAAACGTTTCATTTTTGCTATTTTCGAAATTAGACGGAAGAGTTTAAAATAATACTAAAAATTTGGAATATATTTTGAACGTATTGGTAATCTTATTTTTATCATCCAGAACCCCTTAGGTTATGGGGAGCACGTACTTGCCTTGTAATATTGCTTATGTCGATACTCTAACTATAATAATAATAATTAATAATAATAATGAATAATAATAATATATAATAAAATATAATTAATCAATAATAATATATGCATAATAATATTTAATAATATATAGATGAAACTGCTATCGAGTTTAATAATTAATGATAAAATCAAATACTAAAATAATAATAGTATAATATATGATATATGATATATTAGTATATAGCATATATATACTTCTACCTATAATATTATATTATATATTGAATTATATCTGCCTCTATATATATTATATAACTATAATCTATATATTATTATATAATAGACTAATTAATAATATCATTAATACTATATATATTATATATATATAATATACTATATATACATTACATAATATATATTTATATATATTATATATATATAAAATATATAGTATATATATATATATAACTATATATATATATTGTTGATTCAATTTAAGATAGATAGATAGATAGAGAAATCAATAATTATTAAACTCTCTCTCTCTTCTCTGTTATATAGCTATATATATATAGTAATATATATATAGTATATACTATGAATATATATATATATATATATATCTAATACTCTATAATATATATATATATATACTAATAATCTATATATATATATATTATTATATATTCATTTAAACACGTAGCTTTCAATTACAAACAATTTCACTTATGAAGTATAGTATAATAATACAGTATAGTAACCAGCATTTTTCTTCATTATAATTGATATATAAAAAATAGTAAACAAATTAATAGTTGTATTTACCATCTGGTTGTGGAGTCCTGAATTTTTGAAAATCTAAAACAAATTATGAAAAATCCTGTGTGAGAAGAAGAAAAAACACCTCAGGGTAGAACAATAAAGAAAACGTGACTTACTAAGTTAGATAAATATAATTATTCCTTTCATATAATTATTATTTAACATTTTATTACTTAATATATACAAACTACAAACTAGCCAACTACCGGTCGACCAATAATCGACTAGGTATAGAGGCACTTCCAAATTTAGAACTACCTCCACAATTTACTCTACTTTAGAATTAACTAATCCTACATAAACCTTTACTGTTTCACCACTATTCCTTTATCCTCTTCTATCTTCCTTGATACCATCTATCATCATTAGCAATTCCTCCGTAATACCCTTAGACCCTCCACTTCCATTTATATCTCCTGATACTTTTGATCTTTAACCATATAATTATATATTTAACAGAGCTCTAGAAAAAGAGAAACATAATTAAAGAACATATAAGTATACATTAAATAATAAATCTAAATTAAGACTATCTACTTCCTGACTTTAGTCAGAAACACTAATAAAATAAACAATAGATGTTTAGTATTACGCTTCCTTCTATAGAGATCCTCAAGTAGATTCGTCCCATTCACTGTCCCTAAAATACCTGTAACAAAAATAAGCAATTATTATTATTATTATTATCATTATTATTATTATTATTATTATTATTATTATTATTATTATTATTATTATTATTATTATTATTATTATCATCATCATTTATTTCTTTACATTTCTCCTTTTCCCAGATTTTGGTGTTGTGCTTTACATACACCTGACAAGAGAATAATTAAGTGAAGACTTAGTAAGTCAAAGGAAATCTCCCTCACACCATTCCTCTTCCTTAATGCGAGTCATCGCGCTCAAAACCCATCTAGGGTTCCACAACTCGGTGAAGACCCACTGTGGTATCTCGTAGTGTAATTCTCAGTGGGACAGGCCCACAACATTACCCTACAAAACCCGCCATTCACTCTATTATGCCCTTCTTCTCTCTCCTACCAATCTCATTCCTTTCATTTTAGACATCCCTTACTGTTCGGTTATTTATGTATTGATATTTTATTATTATATTATTATTATTGATTATTATTATTATTATTTTATTATTATGATTATTATTTTATTATTATTATTATTATTAGTCATTTTCATGTGCGATGATTTAGACTCTTAAAAAATGTTTTGTTCATTAGTCAAAGAAATAGCTGAAAGGGTTCAAGAATCAGCGTACATTTGAATAGAAGAAGAAGAATTCTTCGGAAATCTTTTGATGTCAAAGTTTCCTTTGGTGAAGCTCAAAAAGTTTACTGATGAAGAAATAAAGGTATTATGGACATTTTAAAATTATTATTATTAATATTATTATTATTATTATTATTATTATTATTATTTATTATTATTTATTATTATTATTATTATTATTATTATTATTATTTATTATTCTCTCGTAACGTACCCACATTTTGGTGGTGGGGGGCTCATTACCTTTTCCGTATGGTATCTGCGAAGAGGTTTGTACGTTTTTTTTTGTTTTTCCGTTGATTTTTCCCCCTTTTTGTGTTCCCCTCCTTTCAATTTATTTTGGGAATTTATTTTTGTTTGTATTATTGTTTTTCTTATTTTTCTTTTTGTTTTTATTATTTTTTTATTATTATTTTTATTATTTTTATTTTATTATTATTTTTTTTATTTCTTCTTAAGTCAGGGTCAATCCCCTTACCCTTTCCTTCCTCAGTTTATGTCCCTTCTCTCGTTTTCTGTACGTATCTCCCTACATTCCCAAGATTCTCTCTTTGAGGTCTCCATCCCCTCTTCTGGTGGCTACGGGCATGTTTGTCTCTTCTGTGTGTGTCATGGGCCCATCTTGCCCTCTTCTACGTGGGTGAGGGGACAATTAAAACCGGTTCTTTTTGCTTTCTCGTGGCCGCCCTATTGCAAGGGTCCGAACTTGGCCATAACTGTGAGAGGCTGTCCTGCACTTGGGCGCATAATCTTGGCTTCGCGTCTTATCCGTGTGGTGCACGTCTTTTATTTTCATTTTGGGACTGGAACGGGAGTTCCGCCACAACCCTGGCCCACTACGGGGTGGGGGTTTTCTAGAGGAAGGTGTTTTTTTGCTCTGGGCTTGTGGTGGGCGCGGTTACGCTGTACGCTGCTGGGATTTATGTTTCTATTCATCATTTGTGTTATTGGATTTGTGTTTATTTATTGCGGTTGCTGATGTTTTGCGGGAGTATTTTTCATGGGAAGAAAATTAAAAAGTTTACCGTTTTCCAGAAAGGCGGCAATCACACTGGCCGGGTCCAACCGTCCCTCCCTGTCCGTTCCAGGCTGCGGACCAGCAGGGCTTTTGATGCCTTGTTTGAGATGAATGGTTGTACTCACCACCACCCTATCGCTCGATTCGGGGTCCCGTTTCAGGGATGCTCCGTTAAGACAGGTGAGCTGTTGTGGCTCTCAGAATAACCTTGTTTCATCTTACGTTTGCCTTCAGGAGCCTGCCGTCAGCGGGGTTCCATTCCTACACGCCAGTATAAACCAACGCCGATTTCTCCGACCCCCTCCAGGGGTTCCGGGTCTTGATTCCTACCCGCTTTATTTTTTATTTACATTCAACGTCCTCTCGTCCACTGACTTCTGTGAGCCAGTCATCTTAGTGTGCTTTGGAAGCCTGCTCTTCAAACTACCGAGCCACAAGGCTACGCCAATGAGGAAAGGTTCTCTTGGTTCGTGTGCCTCTCGTACCCAGAGCAACGTGCTTGCTTCCCTATCCCATCTTTGGAAGTTCATCATTTCTAAACTCAACAATTTGTACGTCAAAAGGTACCATATATGCGCCGGATTTCTGTTCCACTCACCGTTGACATTCTTACTTCTTTTACGGCTCACCAGCGTGCCTATATCCGACGTTTTATGGTTCCTCACGTAAAGAGGACCCCTCAAAGACGAATCCTCGTCTGTTCTTACTTTCTGTGCTTTCCCCTCCATAAGGTAAAACTAGGTTTTACCATGCACACGTCTGATTTCTGTGCTTCGGAGGTGTTAGTGGATAAATTTGGTCACCATATTTCGTTCCAGACATTCGGATGTGTTTTCACACCGAATGTGACAGATCCTCCATGTTGTCCTAATTGCAAGGGGCCACACCCAGCCTCCTGTCCACTGCCCTTCTTTGCCTTGGAGAAGGATATTCTTGAGCAGTGCGCCATTCAAAAATATGACCGTCGTGAGGCTATCCGCCGGGCGAGAGAGAAGCTGGCTCCTCTTCTTCTTATGCAGCTGCAACGTCCACTCCATCTGCGATTGCTTCTACCGTTGCCCATCGCCCCGTGAGTTGTGTCCGGAACTTGTTCCGCTTTCAAGTTCGACTGTGGCCTTCCATGCCGGTTACCGGATCACCTGTTTCAGTGGTTCCTGTGGATCTTTGGACAATTTTTTGTCTTCCCACTCTCTCGAAATGGTGACGGACACTTCGTCGTTTCGCCGACACCAATGACCCTCTCTCTGCTTCCTCGTCCTTGTAGACAGTCCGTGGCTCTCAGGGGATATCTGATTTTGCGACCAGTTCCGTTTCTGAGGTCGATGGCGAACTCTGTAGTGCCTCGTCGGAGCTACCTGTCGTCTCCCGGAACCCCTGCTTCTGTTTTTCGCGGGAACACCAGGTCCATATTCCGGTTTGCGAGAGTCCGTCCAAGGGCGGATCTTCCCGGGAACAGACATCCGTACTCGCTTGCTTATCGGGCCGCGGCCTTCTTGAAGCAGAAGGATCCCGTTTGTACTGGGGGAACCTATCTCTGTCCTGCTAACGGGTTACCCGCGCTGGCACCGCGTGCCGATCTCGACAGGTGGGTCCTACCTCTGCCGTTCTGATAGTTTGCTACTTACGCCGCTAAGCCCCGCTTCGCTTTTTGCATTACACAAGCGATTCTAAACTTTTTCGGAATGCCAGAGGGACTCTTCCGGGAACTACTCTTCTCCGTGGTGTGTGTCGCGTGCTACCTGTTGTCCGCCCAAGGGGGAGGTCGGTGGACGGTATCGATTGACACCTGCGCTCTGCAGTCTTTCTTTCGGGTAGACGTGGCGCCGCTTGATTGTTGTTGAGGGTGGGGTTGGCTGCTTGGTGGGACGCGGGGACGAAGTGAGTCTTTCTTCCTGCATCTTTCTCCTCCACCCCCTTGACTTTGGCCGTCGACTGAGCCTTCTGGCTTTACTAGAGCTCGGACCGCTTCCGAGATTTTGCCTGCGGACGCCTTACACTCGTCTTCTGATGTGTCTCTTCTCACTCCGGCGACGGCATTCCTGTTCCTCCTTTCATGTTCCCTCAAGACTATGTAGGGCTCCCCTGGCAAGGAGCACGTCCCCTTTCCAGCCTGTAAGAGTCTGGCAGTGGTGCGTCTGAGGGGTAGGAAAGGTTCGAAATGTGGAGTGTGACTTGGCGCGCTTCTTTGGCGAGCCCTCTCCTGATGTGCCCCGGACCCTCTCGTAAAACAAGGGGTCTCAACATATCACTGCTGCATGATCTTCCTCTCCCTCCGGGTTTGAGGTTTCCTGTTCGGTGGGTTATCCGACGGTCTAACTGGACTTCCGCTTTAACCTCTAAGAGACTGCCAACTCCAAACATCGTGACTGTTTTGTCACGGATCGTCCTGACCATTGATTGATTCCCGTTTATGGCCCGTTTCCTCCAATGGAACTGCCGGATACTTTGCTAATTACGAAGAATCAAGAGATATCTTGTCGATTAAATCAGCCTTGGCCTGTTGTTTCAGGGAGTTGCAACTTTCGTGAACCGTCGACCTTTTGCCAACCTAAAGTAAGGGAACCCCTTAATTTTTCCCTAATCGTGGTTGCCATAGCGCAGATGGTGGAGCATGCGTCTGCTTTAGCGAGTCTGTACCATTTACTCATTCCCTCTCAATCCATGCCGTAGTTGCTCGTATCCATCTGAGCGTCGCTTACGCTTGTGCTCAGTGTACCTGGCGCCAGCTGTATATCCAGGAAAGACCTCGTCATATTTTTTCACGAGTTCGCGCCATGGTTTTGGTCTCGTTGATTTAACTCCGCCATCTTTGTAAGTGGGACTTGTTACGGGTCCACAATTCGATTGGTTGTTGAGTTTTGCAGGATTTTCATTGGGATGTCTCAGCACGGGCTTCCCACCTTTTGAACATTTTTGATACATTCACTTCTTCCTGTGTTGAGTCTCGTTTGTGTTTCCTATTCTCGTCATTTAGTCGTTTTTGGGTGGGTAAAGGTCGTCTTTCCTCTGTGGCAGTGACACTATATCTGTGATAAGCATCTTCAGCCCAGTCCGGCAGCTTACCACTTAATTCTGACTGGCGCTATGACAGAGAAGAATGGTCCTTCCTTTCATCAGGGCACTTACTTTCCCATCTTTCTGCAACTAATGTGTTTCCCGTCGCCGGCGGATGCTTCACTAACTTTCAGGAGGTTTATCCTCGGGCGGCAACGGAGATATCTCGTTCTTCTGGAGGCGGAAATCTACAACTCCTGGTGGAACCACGAATATGCGTCGTGGCTACTCGTGAAAAGCGTAAGTTGTATAAGCGGTGTATAAACAGACTCCCACAGCTTCCAACTTGATTTCTGTTTAAGGCTTCGGCGGCACGCTCTCGGCGTATTAATCGCCTACGCAGAAACAGTTTTTTCGCGCGTACGCTTCCATCGTTTTTCTACGCCTGTATCATCGGTCCATAAAAAAGGTGCGAAAATTTTCACGAAAACACAATGCGGATCCGCCTATTATGCTTTAGGCCCGCATACCTTTGATGTCATCTCTGCTCCGGGTTGCTGGCGGACGAGTTAGGGTATCACTTCGCGTCCTGCTCCAGCAGCTCCGGTACCACGCTGTCGAGGAGTTTTGTCCTGGACGAAGGGATGCCGCAGGGCAGTGTACTGAGCGTGTTGCTTTTGGCAATAGGTTTCAATGGTGTTGTCGATTCCATCCCGACCTCGGTTCGCTGCTCCATCTATGTTGACAATCTTGCCCTGTAAATCTCTGGAGCTAAACTTCTTGTATGGTGCGTCGACTTCAGTTCACCATCAATGTGGTTTCCTCCTGGTGTTCTGCTCATGGCTTTACATTCTCCACGTCGAAAACTACAGCCGTGCCTTTCCGAAAATATCCTCGTTGTAGGGGTCGACTACAATCGCCTCCTTTGCTATGCCTCAATGGCTCCCCTATCCGAGTGGAGCCAACGGTGAGGTTCCTGGGTCTGCTGCTCGATGAGCGCCTTACATTACTTCCTCATATTCCTCTCCCTCAGAGCTAATTACCGCCGTTCCTTGGATCTCTTACGGCACCTCAACTCCAAGACAGTTATTTTAAATAGATCCGACTATATTGATAAGGTAACTAATGTTCTTTCCGACACTTCGAAATTTAAACTGCAAAAAGATATAGATCCTTTGAAACTATTATTAAAATTAGAAGATAAATTGAATAGAAATTTACGTAAGCTCCTGAATTCTGATAAAATAAACAAATCCACTTTCGATAGCCTATATTCCAGAGGCTCTTCCCCCTGGTGTCCTGTACGGTTTATCAAAGGTCCATAAACCTAACATCCCGATTCGTCCTATATTAGCAGCATATAAACCCTTAATTATAACCTTGCTAAGTTTCTAGTCTCCCTCTTATCCCCCTTTGCCTCAAACACATTTCCGTACGCAATTTCTACGATTTTAAAGATTGGTTATTTTCTATTAACAATTTGCACACCTTTCATATGACCAGCTTCGACATTGAATCCCTCTACACAAATATTCCCACCGACGATGTCATGAATCTTATCATTAGCACTATTTTTAGTTCCACCGATATTTTCAACAATTTTAATAGACAAGAATTTAAGTATTTACTAGATTTAGCAACTAAGGACACCTATTTTTTTCTTTAATAATGAACTATATTGCCAATCAAACTCCTTAGCTATGGGGTCCCCCCTTAGCAAACTTTTATCTTAATCATTACGAAACTATATGGCTGAACCAATGTCCCCCCCAGTTCAAACCCTCTTTTTATAAGAGGTATACGGTAGATACTTTTTTATTATTTACTGATAAAAACAATATACCCCGTTTTTTAATTTTCTCAATACACAACTCCACAACATTAAATTCACTAGAGAAGATGAGAGTAACAACTCTCTATCCTTTCTCGACCTTTTAATTAATAAATCATCTTTTGACTTCACTACAGAGATCTACAGGAAAAAGACTTTCACTGGCCTTGGCTTAAATTTCTTTAGTTATACCCCTTTATTATACAAATGCATCAGCCTAAAAGCTCTTATACATAGAGCCTACCATTTAACTTCTTCCTATTTTTTAATGCATAAAGAGTTTAACTTCCTCCATAGATTTTTCACGTCTAACTATTTCCCTTCTTCATTAATCTACCAATTCACAAATCTATTAATTTTTATTTACATGCCAGATTTGACCCCAAACTAATTTATAGTCAAGCTAAAAAAACGAGACCTTTTTATCAGATTGCCCTATTATTACCCCATCTACTTAAAATTAAAAAAGATCTATCACAGGTCCTACAGGACCACTATCCTCAA
>JABUQX010087376.1:15000-17500 GCA_015478945.1 Trachelipus rathkii
ACGGTATGAATAAAAAGCAGTTATTGATTGATATTTTCGTGAATAATATTAACTTTATTTATTATTCAATATATATTTTAATAAATTAAATGCTGTCACATTTATATGTATTGCCGACAGGTTAAAGACAATATTTATAGTCATTGTTTGTCATGTAATTCAATGAATGGAAGCCTGCAGGCAAACACCTTGATATATATATATATATATATTATATATATATATATATATATAGTATATATATATTATTAATATATATTATATATATATATATATATATATATATATATATATTATATATAATAATATATATATATTATATATATTTTATTATATTATAATATATATATATATATATTATATTTAATTATATATATTTATTATATATATATAATATATATATATATAATATATATAATAATATATATAATTATATATATATGGCACTTGTCATATATATCTATATATATAATTATATATTATATATATATATATAATTATTATTATATATATTATATATATATATATTATATATATATCCTATTATATATATATATATATATATATTATATACTATATATATATATATATATATATATATATATATATATATATATATATATATATTATATAAATAATATATTATATATATATATACGGTATATATATATATATTTATATATATATATCTATATATATATTATATATATATATATATATATATATATATATATACTATATATATATAATATATATATATATATATAATATATAATTAGTAATTTGCTAAAATTTTCGATTCGACTGAATTTTTTATTCCTCCAAATTTTTATACCTTTTGAACTTGGAATTTGATTTTGAAAACGTTGAAAATATGAGGAAGGTTCGTTGAAGTTGGCAGTGGGACGAGATCCGAGAGTGATTTGGGGACATAATTAATGGGGAGAGCGGAGAATGAAATGGGGAGACATTATATTAGAAGTAGTGGAAGAGAGAGTGAAGGATAGTCTTAAGAATATTGTATATCAGATAAAAGGTAAAAATATAGGTGGGGTTGGGAAAGGAATGAGAGAGACAGTGTGAATTGAGAGAAAGGGCAGATAGAGAGAAAAGGATATAAATAATGTAAAAGTGTAAGAAGAATGAAGAGCAAAATATTGAGAAAAAAAACAGAGAGATAGTTTCGCGAAGGAATAAAAAAAGAATTCTCTGAGGGAGTCCATGATGAAGAAGAACGAAAAGAAGAAGAAGAAGAAGAAGAAGAAAGAAGAAAGAAAGAAGACGAAGAAGAAGAAGAAAGAAGAAGAAGAAGAAGAAGAAGAAGAAAAAAAAGAAGAAGAAGAAGAAAGAAGAAGAAGAAGAAGAAGAAGAGAAGAAGAAGAAGAAGAAGAAGAGAAGAGAGAGAAGAGAAGAAGAAGAAGAAGAAGAAGAAGAGAAAACGAAGAAGAAAAGGCCAGGATAGAGAGAGAGAGAGAAGAGAGAGAGAGAGAAGAGAGAGAGAGAGAGGAAGAGAGAGAGAGAAGAAGAGAGAGAGAGAGAGAGGAGAGGGAGAGGAGGGGGGGAGAGAGAGAGAGAAAGAGAGAGAGGAGTAGTTTCTTTAAAATTTTTGTTAACACACTTTTCCCCCATTCCAGCTTAATCTTTCCGTCTCTTTTCGACAAGACAGTAGAAGATTGGGCTTAAACATACATAATATTAATTTAATAGACGGAGAGTGTGGTCGTGTATACTCTTTCACATTTTCTCATCTGTAATAACGGTGTGGGGTTAACCCACATTGCGCGCCCTTTCTCACCTTCTCGATCTGCTTGACTCCGGGGGGAGCCCTGCCAGGTCCGGGCCGCAAAACCACAAGATGGAGCAATCCCTTTTTTTTTTTTCTTTCATTGATTCTTCTTCCATTTAATAATATAAATATTAAAAAAAAAAGTTTTTCCTTCTTTTTTTCCTTTTTTTAAATTTGCTTTTATACTGCTTTAAGGGATGTGGATAAAGTTTCTTTTCTTTTTTCTCGCAAGTTGACATACGTATGTCTCACTTGGTCATCAAAATGCAGAAAAATAGATTTTATATATTTATTAAGTTTTTGAAAAAGTGTTATAATGTTATATGATTCGGCCATATTGTGCTAGATAACCAAGGATAAGTAGGTTAATAGGGTGGCATTTAATAAGACTGATTTACACACAAATTTATATTTATACGACATAAAATATTAAAATAATTTAGTAAGTGTAAATTTCGTTTTGAAACGACAGATTTCAAACTGGTGGTTTTAAAATAATCGAAAATGAAATAGAGTTGTATTTTTACACATTTGGGTCCAGCGAGAAGATCACCTTAAACATTCGCTTTGGGCGGAAAATTAAAAAAAATTTATTCCACACATAGGGTTATACTAACAAGAAAATTAAATATGACCCAATTGGGTTGGAATATGTAATGAACACACCTAAATTGGTGAAATCATTTCGCCTGAAGGTGGGAGCTGTTTGTGGGA
>JABUQX010087376.1:22500-25000 GCA_015478945.1 Trachelipus rathkii
CCTTTTTTGAGAGTTGCGTTTTCTTGTAATTCGAAATTCTTAGGAGCAAGTGAGAAGTGAGTCTGAATGAGGGACTAGTGTAGAGAAGCAAAGAGGATAGAGAATGCTCAAAGCGGCAGGGAGAAGCCATTATATGCAATTTTGCTCACACTTTTGTCAAAATTTTGCCAACGCAAATCTAGGCATAAGTACGAACATAAATACAATTTTAATTTTTACGAATAATTATATTTTGGGATGCTGCATATATAAATACTCTTTTTTTTTTTTTTCTTTTTTTTTTTTTTGCTAAGATTTTTCATTTATTATTATATTTTTATTCTTCATTCTGCAAATTTCATATATTATATATATATATATAATATACTATACTTATATATATACCTACATCTATATATATATATATAGTAATATATATAGTAATATATATATATATATATATACTATAGACTTTTCTACTTTCTTTTACTTTCTCACCCCAGATTTTTCTGGGATGTTGTTCAGAAGGACAGTCCAGTATGAAATGTGACACAGTTTCCGGGGCAAGGTTACATATTGTACAGATGCTTGAAGTGATTTGGTTAAGGTTGAACCTATATTTATATTATTGTAAATTTGGGTGGTGGCCGCATCTTTGATTGGATAAGGGGGACTGAATGGTTATTTGATGAGAGTTTAATTCTGGTGCTATTTCTGGTGGTTGAGTATTTAGTATTTTGTTTGTTGTCGGTTTCATAAATAATTTCATTTAGGTGTGTGTATGTGTATTTATTTAGTGTATGAGATGCTGTTTTGTTGAGGTTGGATGTTATTCATCATTTTGTTGTATAAAAATGCCGGAGAGGATGTAGGTTATTTTACCTGTAGATTAATGGGTTGGAATAGTGCAATGTAACATGGGTATTTTGGTGTTTGGGCTTTAGCGTAGAATGACTGAATATCGAATCTTGTCTGAAGTGTTTGTCTAAGGGTAGTATTTTTTGTTTCTTCATGTAAGGTTGTTGAAGATTTTGTAGATGTGCACCCCGTTATAAATCTGAGTGCTTTGTTATGGGTTACTTGTTGTTTTCTTGTGTTACATTATGTGCCACATTGATGAGGCGTAGATTAGTGTATCGCGCGGCGGATGTTGATTGTTTGTATATGATAGTGGAGTTCTGCTTATTTATAATTGATGTCCATTAGCTCGCTATTCAGTCTTCCATTCAGTAACATGTTTAGTTTCATGTGTGTTGATAGTTGTTTATGTTTTTCTACTGTGTTTCGTGAAAGTCAGATGTGCGTCTAGTGTTACTGTCCCATAGACTTTTGGGTCCATATATAGAATATATATATAGTTATATATATATAGTCTATATACTATATATTATATATATTATACTTTTTATAATATATTATATATATATATATAGTATATGAGTATATATATATAGTATTTAGTTTGACACGCCACCACTACACGGGCATTTGAGTCCCTTTATTGTCAGTTGTGTGGGATGTGGGTTGTTGTCAGGACGCTAAAATTTCATGGCCGCTATGCGAAAAATTAAGCAGATCAGCACAAGACGCAGGTTTAAAGTGAGGGAGATTAAAATTCAGCAGGAAACACAGAAGATGTGAAGATAATTCAATAGAACCGATGTGGCTAGGAATGAAGGAAGCACGCGGCAGCGAACTAGCCCTGGAGTTCCAATATCTAGCAGAACAACTAGTGCGCAGACCACAGCACCATCTTGTGCTACGAGGGCGTCGTAAAGGTGGTGGTATGGCGAAGTGGTAAGTTTCCCTAGATAACGCTGCTGCTGCAAGTACCTATATGAAACAGAGATAAAGTACCAAGCTATCGCTTGCCGCAAAGATAAGGGTCTAAGTGAACTGGAAAGTACAGAACAGTTTAATAGGCCTTTTGGTTTTTGACTCGATCCTGTCCAAAAGCCGGGTGGAAACAGAGCCCCGCCCAAAAATATGAGACAGTACTCCATACAAGGGCGGGATGGAAGACCCTTGTATAGCCTTGGGAAAAGTTCACTTGAAGCATTAAGAGAACAAAAACTCTTCTGCCCAGTCTCCACCTTCTAAAACATATAACTCCGCCCAGTTTTCTTCTTCTCTTTTTCCTTTGAAGGCGCCCTAGCAAACCGTTCTTTTTGATGTGAGGTGTTCCCAAGATACTTTTTTTTGTTTATGTTCTAATGACTCTCATCTGTTTACACTTCCAACCTAGGAATTGACGAGAGAATTCCGTCGAAAGAATAAAGGTAGAGAGCTAGAATCTATCATTTATATAGAGCTGATTTGGAAGCTGAGTTTTTTAAAAAAATTTGAATTTCATCAAGGTTTGAGAAGACCGCAAATGCGGAAATTCTTATCCAGATCAGCGAGATAGAATCGGAAAAGGTCAAGACGAGAGGCAATTCTAGATAGAATAAAGAGGGAGCAAGAATAGAATATGGGTTGAGATAATAACGGTACGGGTCATGCGGCATTATGGGTGGATAGA
>JABUQX010087376.1:30000-35270 GCA_015478945.1 Trachelipus rathkii
TTTTAATCTGCCGCACCTACACAATTTCAACTTTGTGGAGTTTCCACGTTCGCAAATATTTATTCTTTCCGCATACCATAGTTGCATTTTTGGTTGAAGTAAGTTAAACCACAATTGCCGCATAAAAAAGTGTTACCCACAGAAATGTGCCTCTCAATGGATAACCCACCAATACATAAATTAAAATGGAAATAACCCGTCAAGTGCCAAAGCTTTTAGAAATCTTTTAAAAAATTTCTTTGATGGCAAATTAACATCACAAGTCTAAATTTATAACACATGTAACCATATTTTTTGTCATTGGGCAACAACTGCAATTTCCTATTTTCTTATACCTAGAAGGTATGAAAAATGGTTGATATTTCCTCCACACTTTGATTTTGTGTCCAGGATATTGATATTTCACAAATGTACGAATTCTGAAATAAAATATTGGTGAATATAATCATTGTCGGTTACACAAATTAGAAAAAACGTCATATAACTCAGAAGTTGCATTTATTTATTTTTAGTTTATACAGAAGAAACACCAAAAAATTAAGAAGTTAGAAGTTTTTTTGGAATTTACGCCTAAACGGAAGATTTCTTTCACTGAATCTCCACTCTCCCCTCACCACCAAACTTACTAGCTCTCCATATCATGTTTTCGCATTATACAGTAGTCCTTTGTAGCGGTGTTTAAAGTCCAGAATTTCCTTGTGAAATCGCTCAACATGCTCCTCTAAATACGCGCCATGCTCTTCCTAAACTTAGCAAGATGGCTTCAACAACATAGACTTTGAGGGACAATTCCTGCACCCATTTTGCCGTAGTTTTCCTGCCAAGGTCTTCAACATGCTACTCATAGTTCTTTCGAGCCTTGTGATTCCAAAGGAAGCCACAAACCAATGCAACAAAGCTGTTACATGCCTTTTTATTTATAGTCCGAAGAAGACACCAGCTTTGACCTTTTCCTCAGACAGCTTAGGGAAGAATCCATACAGGTAAATGAAAGCTTGAAGACTTTTATCTAGTGCTGTAGAAAACTGTATTAACATGAGGTCTATGTTGATGTGTAGTGGAGGATACCACTATTTTCTGGGGGTTAAACAGAGGCTCCTAATTGACATTAATCCTTCCTACACTGAACTCAGTACGCTGAGGTTAATCCATCCTTTGGCTGTGTTCTGCGGAGGCCATGCTGTTCCAGAGACAAAGGTAACATCAGGAAACTTGATAAGCCCTTTTACACGGTTCATGGATTAGGCCAAACCTTTTTAAATCCCGATAACTTCTCCCAATTGTGTTCTTCATATTCAAGGCCGGCTTTAGCAATTGCTTACGCTGCAGGTGTTCCTCTTTAGTACTGCTTCAAAAAATGAGCCAAGGGGAAGAGATGGAACTAAATGTTCCTATTATGAGTAACTCACCCTTTGAGACTCATCCCCGACCGGCTATCCATGAGAGGCGCCTCCGCATTGGTTACTGCCCAATTTCACGTGCTCAACAACCTGCCACATTATTGCAACGCAAAACACCGTATATTACTGTTGACAAAGATTGAAAAAAGAGTGGTGACCGTTTTTATCTGAGTTGCGAATTATCATAGTTTTTAATGTAAAAACTGCCACTGTTTGAGCCTTGACGTCAAAAATCTCGAGCAACTGGACTTTGTGTGAATCAAGATATCTTAATCAGCGGTCGTTTCTTCGTCTTCTTGGTTGGGGAAATATAGGTTTCTCTCCTCAGCTACAACCTATACTTCAGGCATCCACAAACTTCACCGTCTTCCTGGTTTGCTGCTTTCTTTCTGAGATGGCTGTCCTTCTCCTTTGAAGGAATGGGTGCGGGAATTTTAGGACGACGCGCTCTCTTTCGCGCGCTACGGATCGAGGACAATCTGGGGAACTACTGATAGCAGCGCCGCATTATATTCCAGCTCGACGCGCTTGGACGAGTACCACCTAAAGAGAAAGCAATTAGGCTGGAGGTAAGTTCATTTGACTCTCGTCCAATCGTGGATTGCGAATTCCAATGGCTCTATTTTCCACTGCGCAGGGAAAAATACATACACATCTAATCATCTTTCACTCATATGGTATTAAAAACTGTATTACATAAATTCAAACTTTCACTTAAAGATTCCATAGCTATCAAATTTTGAACAAGCAAAACTATATTTTATATATTTAAATATATAATATATGTATATATATATATATATTTTACTATATATATATATTATATATATATATATATATATAATTATATATATATATATATATTATATATATATTATATTATATATATTCTATAATAATATATATATATATATTATACTATATATATATTTATATATATATATACCTATATTATATATATATATATTATATATATATATATAATATACTATACTATATTAATTTATATACTATTTATTATATATATATATATATATATATATATATATATATATTATATAATATATATATATGATGTCCGCAAAGTAGGTGTACTGATGTCATCACTTTAACTATGTATTGGACTTACCTGAAATTAAAAGTTATCTCCTTCGAAGTATGACCCTTTGGAGGTTACACAGCGGTTCCAACGTTTCTTCCCCTGTTCATTAGTAGTACCGAAGTCATTTTCCTGAAGTGGGTTTAGTTCACGTGTTCGACTTTTGTTTTCAATCATCCCAAAATGATAACCCTTCCAACTTCATTTTCGAATTGGGAAGAGGTAGAATACAGCCCGGAGCTACTCTGGGCTTGTAAATGGAGAATGTGGAGATACTCTGAATGTTTTTCTTCGCCAGAAATCGTCTAATACATTGAAGCGAGTGGTGAGATGGCCGTTATCGTGGTGCAGCACCCAATCGTCTGCAATGTATGTTCTGATTCGCTGAACTCATTTTCGAAGTCGTTCCAAGACATCTTTGTAAAAGACCGTGATAAACTGTCTGTCCTGAAGGTACAATTCCTTGTGCACAATACCACGGCTCTCGAAAAAAACAATAATTCAATGTTTTTCACTTTGAATTGCTCATACGTGCTTTCATTCGGACGAGGGAATTTTTTGAGTCATTCCGCGCACTTTTGCCGTTTCCTTTTCAGGATCGTACTCAAAAACCTGATTCATCGACCTGCTCTATAACTTTATATAAAAGATTATGTGCTCATTGCTAGTCTTTTAAGTAAATCTTAATAAATTTTTACCCTCTTTGGTTTCTGCTCCACAGACAAGTCTTTCGGCTCTATGTTTGCCAAAAATTTCCGAATGTGTAAATGGTGTCGTTAAAATTCTTAATGACACTTGCATTTTTATCCAAACTCAGTCTCTTCTGGCAATCCCTCTGCCAAACTGAACCGGCGGCTCTCTCTCCATCACGCTCTAACAACTTCCACAGTTTCATCGTTTGTTGACGAGATTGGTCCCTTCCACAACGAGGGTCGTCTTCAACATTTTCTGGGCCCTCTTTGAAAGCTTGAGATTCCACTTTAAAACATAGTTTCGATAGAGTGGCAATCCCCATAAGCTTTTGTTTTTAAAGAAGCAAAATGTCTCAGTGGCAGTTTGTTACGTTTCAGAAGAAATTTGGTTAGCGTTCCTCTGCTTCAATATTTGACCTGCATACGCAAAAACTTAACGAGGATAGACAAACACGCCCATAACAAAAAGAATGTAGTGCAAAGGTTGGAAGACACGCTCATACATAAACAGATATAGTGCAAGACTGACTTTATAAAACTGGTTAAAACTGGGATGGATATGTATAGCTGGTACCTAGGCTACGCATCCGATCATACGTTCCAACCGGAGGAGATACCATTACTCAGTTGTTCTGGGATACACTCTCACGTAAGCCTTACAATTTGGGACAAAGGAATATATATTATATATATTATATATATATATATATAGTAGTTATATATATATTATATATATATATATTATATATATTAATATATATATATATATATATTTATTAATCTATATATATATATATATATATATATATATATATAATATAATATACTATATATATATATATATATATATATAATATATATAATATATTATATATTTATATTATATATATGTTTATATATATATATATCTATATATATATATATATTTTTGATATTTGATATTTTGGGTGATTATTTCATTTTTGGTTCGATTAACGGATGTTTTCACAGTTCAGTCCAAGGTAAAGAAAATGATGATTGGAGGTTTCGACGTGGTTCAGAAAGGACAATATGAAGAATTCTTCTCGATGGTTATAGGGCGAAGGGCTTACAAACCCGGTCTTTCCCTTTTGCTTGAATCACTCTTGGTGCAGCGTTTTGGGATCTTATGCGCCTAGAAGCATGATCCTTTGGAGAGTTCTAGGAGAAAGAATTTAGATGTCTAATGTTAAATGATATTTGTCTTACTGACTTGGCGAAACCCCTACCTGTGAGAGTGCTTAACTTGAGGACTGGCGTCCAAACCATTGCGTGGGGTCGAGAATGGTCATTCCGGCGTGTTCTCTTTCTGTTTTCGTTGTGTTTTGTTGCCTTGTCTGTTTGTGTGTTTTGTGGTGGTGTGTTAGGATTAAAAGTTTCTGGCAGAAGGAAGAAGACGCTGGACTACTGACAGGTCGTTTGAGGGCGAAAGCTCTTCTGGGTTTGTTATAGATAGTTATACTACATATATATAGTATTATATATATATATATATATATATAGTTCATACAATATATATACTATATATTATATATTATATAGTATATACGTATATATATATATATACTATATATAATATATTATATATGATATATATTATATATATATATATGTTATATATATTTATATATATATATATAATATATTATATATATATATATATATCATATATAATATATATATATATATATAATTATATCAAATATTATATATATATATATAGTATATATAATATATATATATATATAATTAAATAATTTAATATTATATACTATAAATATTATATATATATTATATATATATATATATATAGGTTCAAGTTCTCCAGAAAACAACATGCACGTAACAAAAAAAACATAACACAGCTACAGGAAAATAATAAAATTTTATTAATAAGGAGACATTTTTATCAAAAAAATTAAACAAAAAAGAAAAAAAAAAAAAATAACGCTTTTTGAAAAATTTAAAATTTTTTTTAAAAATGTTGGAAAACTTGTATGATAATTACCTGTGTTCTGTGATATACGACGAAGCTCGTGTATCGCGAGTGAGCACCGCAGG
>JABUQX010087377.1:0-22500 GCA_015478945.1 Trachelipus rathkii
CTTTATAGTACGGTATGTATATTATAGAAGATATCATAATAAATTCAAATAATTAATATTGTCACTTATTAATATTATTGAGATTTTATGAGTATTCCATTAGCTTAAACTAGGGAAACTAGAATAACCTAGATGCTCATACTGTATTCAGTAATCATTTGGTGATTCCAAATATTATTAATATTAGTAATTGTGGTGTAATGATCGAAATATTTTAGGAGCTTATGATACGGTAATCTAGTACTAATATAAAATTATTGAAACTAGTTGCGAATGTTCAATTTTTAATTGAGATATTGAGTCCTTCTTGATAAAAACCTTGGGAAAACTTAGAACCAATGCCAGCGGCGTGTTCAGGAAACATTAGGGATTCAAATTTTTATATAGTCATTGTTGCATGATCGAGAAATTTAGGAGGTAGGTTAATCGAAGGATGAAACATATAAAATACCAAAATATATTACCAAATTCAATTTTTTACGATTTTGTAGTTTAATTTTCAACTAGGGAAAACTAAGAAAACCGATGCCAGCATCGTATTCAGCAAACTTAGGGATTCAAATATATTTATTAGTAATTGTGGGCATGATCGAATTTAAGGAGCTAAAATCTATATTAAATATAAAATATTGAAAAATAACGTTTTTGCTAATATATCAATGTTATTGAGATTTTGAAAAAAGTTCCTTCTTGATTGAAACTGGGCAAACTAACAATGAATGCACAGCAGATGTTCAGAACATTAGGGAATTCAAATATTTATATACTCATTGTGGGATATCGAACTTTAGGAGGTTATGGTCATCGAAGATAAACATAAATTCCAAAATAATATTTGTACTAATCAATTTTATTGAGATTTTGGAGTCTCAATTACTAAAAACCTAGGAAAACTAAGAAAACGATGCCAGCATCGTATTCAGCAAACATTAGGAATTTTCCCAAATATTATTATAGTAATTGTGGGCATGATCGAATTTTAGGAGCTATGGTTATTTAAGTTATAAATATAAAATATTGAAAATACGTTGCTAATATCTCAATGTTATTGAGATTTTGAAATCCTTCTTGATAAATAGGGAAAATAAGAAAAACAATACCTCAGAGTGTTCAGCAAAATTAGGGATTTCAAATTTAGGTATTATTAAGAACAAGGTTGAATTTTATGTCCTTGATCCTCAATCTACAGTACACAGTCAAAAATATATTGTCAACTAATAGTCAATCACATTGATATTTCTAAAGTCTCCATTCGGTAAAACTAGGAAAACTAAGAAAAAACTAGGAAAAACTTGGAAGCAACTTAGGGATCAAATATTAATACTAGTAATTGTGGCAGTAGTAGTAGGAGTACGGTATCTATGTATAAAACATATAAAATAAAAACACGCTTGAAAATACGTTGCTAATAATTTAATGTTATTGAGATTTTGAATCCTTCTGATAAAAACTAGGGAAAACTAAGAAAAACCAATAACCATCAGAGTGTTCAGAAACTTAGGGATTCAAAATATTATATAGTCATTGGGGGCATGATCGAACTTTAGGAGGTAGGTCAACGAAGAATCAACTTATAAAATAAAAATATATTGCCACTAACGTAATTTTATTGAGATTTTGGGTCTTAATTAGCTAAAAACCTAGAAAAATAAGAAACCATGCCGATGTATTCAGCAAACATTTAGGGATTCAAATATTTATATATTTGTGGGATGATATCGAATTTTGTAGATAAATTCAAGACTAGTATAAATATAAATATTGAAATATGTATCCTAATATCTATGTTATTGAGATTTTGAAATCCTTCTTGATAAAAAACCTAGGGAAAACTAAGAAAACCAATACATCAGAGTGTTCAGCAAACCATTAGGGATTCCATATATTATATAAGTCATTGTGGGGAATGATCGAACTTTAAGAGGTTGGTCACTAGCGAGAATAACTTATAAAATACCAAAAATATATTGCACTAACTCAATTTTTTGAGATTTTGGAGTCTCCATACTAAAAAACTAGGGAAAACTAAGAAAACCGATTGCAGCATGTATTCAGGCAAACATTAGGGCATTCCAATATATAATGTAATTGTGGGCATGATGAATTTTTAGGAGCTACGGTCATCTAAGTATAGAACATATAAATATTGAAACTACGTTGCAAATGTCTCAATTTTATTGAGATTTTTGAGTCTTCTTGATAAAATAAATTGAACAACCAATGGCAGCGGCGTGTTCAGCAAACATTAGGGATGCAAATTTTTATGTAGTCATTGTGGGATGATGAAATTTAGGAGGGTAAGGTAATCGAAGGGATGAAATATAATCCGAAAATATATCAGCATATCTCAATTTTATTAAGAATTTTGTAGAATTAACACATCATTAAATAAAAAAATACCATCAGAGTGTTCAGCAAACCTTAGGGATTCCAAATATTATAATAGTAATTGAGATAGTAGAATTTTAGGAACTACGGTCATCTAAGTATAACATATAAAATATTGAAATACGTAGCCAATTTTCGCCAAATTTTATTTGAGATTTTGAAGTCCTTCTGATAAAAACTTGGGGGAAAATTTAGACAACCAATGCCAGGCGTGTTCAGCAACATTGGGTTCCAGATTTTATATAGTCATTGTGGGCATGATCGAAATTAAGAAGGTATGGTCATGGATAGGATGAACATATAAAAAAATATGCAAAATATATTACAATATCTCATTTTATTAAGATTTTGATTAATTTTTATGAAAAAAAACAAGGAAAAAACTAAGAAAAAAAGATGCCAGCATTGTAATCAGCAAACATTGGATTTCAAATATTATAAAGTTAATGTGGGCATGATCGAATTTTCAGGAGCTATGGTCATTTTAAAATAATAAAATATAAAATATTGAAATACGTAGCCAATATCTTAATTTTATTGAGAGTTGAAACTTTCTTGATAAAACTGGGGGAAAACTAGGGAAAACGAATGCAACCAGAGTGTTCAGCTCATTCATTGTCTTTCCAAATATTTTATAGTCATTAGTGGGCATGAGTCGACTTTAGGAGGTCTGGTCATAGTAATTAACATAGTAATTAATCTGTCTCCAATTGTATCTAATTTTATTGAATTTTTGGAATCTCATTTCTTTTTTGTTGGTTTGAAAAAACCGATGCCAGCATCGAATTCAGCAAACATTAAGGATTCCAATATTTTATAGTATTGTGGGCACTGACTGTAGAATTTATTTAGTGAGCTAGTTGTTATATAGCTAAGTATTAGTTTAGTTTAGTTAGTTAGATTAGTTTGATCAGCTGTTAGATTGATAATATTTGATTCGGTAACCGTTTTCCATCATCTATTACTTAAGATTTGATTTATTGTATAATAAATGGCATTAGTGTTTGTACAGGATACTTAGTTTGTGTATAGACTATAAGTAAGAATATCCAGTATATTTAAATATTTGCTTAAGAGGTTGTTTAAGAGTTAGATCAGAATCATTTAGAGGATTCCAAGATATTATGTTTAGTTTAGTCATTTGTGGTGTGTGGTTTGTTTATATCGGAAAAATTTTGTGAGGTAATAGGTATTAGTAAAAGAGCATGACATTATAATAGATAATATATAAAAATATATTACATTTTATTAATGAATTTGTAGTTCAATTAGCTTTAAATTATGAATCTCCGTAGGTGAGAATAAACTAGAGAATAACGATGCTAGCTAGTCTGTTTCAGTCAATACCATTTTAAGGGGTTACAAATAATTAAATATCGTAACGTCATTGTTGGCAATGAAATATCGCATTATATAGGAACTATGAGAATATCATAAGTATAAACCAATATACTAACTATTCTTAGTTAAACTAATATAGAAGATTTCGATCATTGTTAATGCCAGCCTCTTTTATTGAGGATTGTTTTCTGTATAGGATCCGTTTTGTATATATATATATTATCTTGAGGTGTGAAATATCTTTAGAACTATATATCAAATTTGAAGCTCTGGAGTGTATAATGTGATTAATCATTTATAGGAGTTATTTCAATATATTTTTTTAATATTGTTTTATTCAATATGATTTAAATGTGTGTTACATTTGATTAACTGATAATTTTAGGTAAGTATATAGTGTGTACTTTATGTGAAGGATGAACTATTTATAAATAACATTAAAAATATTAATTTATAACTATATAATACTCTTATATAATAATATATAATTAGAGACTCTATTTTGTTATGATTCTATCTTATTACTAAAACATGGTTTAACTAGAGGAATTTATAACAATGAAAGTCTATATAATAAGAAATACTCTGTGATTGTTTTAGATAGTGATTTTCTCAGCAAGCATCATAGAGGTGTGTATTCTCATTATAATTTTTTATAATAATTATAGGTAATTTTTTAGTGTGTCGAATAAGATCGTATCATTTTTTAAGGAGTCTACTGTCGATTTGGTAAGTGGAAAATTCATATTAGATAAAGGTATACTTATTGATATTCTATGGTGTATATAGTGGAAACTTTGCCATATATAAGTGTGGTCAATTTTTAAGAAAATTCCTAGTGTTTGATTTTATAAAATTCATGGTGGAAAACTTGAACAACCCAATGCCAGCGGCTGATGTTTATGTATAACTATACATGGGATTCCAATTTTTATAGGTCATTGTGTGGGTCATGATCGAAATTTTAGGATTGAGTATTGGATATTGATAGTGATGAACATTTATTTTAAAATTAACTAATAAATATATATTACAATTATCTCAATTTTAATTTATGATTTGTGTCTATATTACTTAAAACCTATTAGGGAATAATATAATATATAGAATAACGCCCAACTGGTCTAAACAAAGAAGGCAACAGGAAATTAGTACTAATTGTGGACATGATTGAATATTATTAGGAAGTGCTAATTAGTATTAAGTTATATATTACATATAAATATTGAAAATAATTTGTCTGATATAATTATCAATATTTAATATGAGATATTCATATATATATTTGAGTCTTCTTGATAAATAACTGAGTAAGGATAAACTTAGATAACAAACCAATTGTACAATGCGGCGTGTTAGTCAAACATTAGGTTTTATCAAATTATATTTATTATATATATAGTTTATTTTGGGTATGATCGAACTTTAGGAGGTATGGTCATTGAAGAATCACATAAAATTTACTAAAAATATATTGTCATTCTCTAAGTTTTTAATTTATTGAGATTTTATATGAATAGATTCTCCTTACTAGAAACCTAGGGAAAAACAGAATAAAACCGAATTTTTGCTAGCATCGATTATCTACTTAGTCAAAATCTATGAAGTGATTCCTTAATATTTATATAATAATATATTTAGTGATGGGCATGAATTGATTATTTTAGGAGCTAATCAGTGATCATCATAAAGTATAAACAGTAATAAATAATTTATTGAACTAGTTGCCATGATAGCTAATTTATTTGAGTTTTATGATAGATTCTTCTTATGATTAAAAACTATGGGAATATCTTAGGAACATAGTATAATAAATGCCGGCGGGTGTTCAGCAAACATAGGAGACGAGTCCAAATTTTATGTAGTCCTTGGTGGGCTATTGATCGAAATTTTTAGGAGTTAATGAGTATCGTAATAAGGAATTGACATATATAACTTAATCAAAAAATTATACCAATATCTCAATTTTTATTTAATGATTTATTGATTGGTCTCTCATTATACTAATAATAATATATAAGTTGATAAACTACTTATAGAAAAACTTTTATAAGCAAAATCCTTTATATGTCTGGGAATTCTACGGGATTCCCAGATATATATATAGTAGTGAGATATCGTCTTATGGGAATGAATATGAATTTTAGCCGAAGAGAGAAGAAGGTAATCTCATTAAGTATACATTATAAATATAATTTGAAATATAGTTGCCAATATCTAATTTTTATTTTATTTTTTGAAATGCTTCAAATGGGGAAATATTTAGAACAATACTAAAATGTCTATTCAGCGGCGTATGTTAGCAACATTTAGGTGATTTCTAAATTGTTATATGTTCTATATGTGTGAGCATGATATACGAAATTTTGAGTAGTGTAATGTAGTAATATGTGTAAGGAATAATTAATATTAAAATATATAATAAATTTAGTATATTATCATATATTTATTTTATTATAGATTTTATATTTGATAGTCTCATTTTGTCAAACTCCAAAACAGAGAAACTTAGAAATAAAAGATTGCCAGATTGTTAATGTATACAGTTCAAAAATTAAGGATTTCAAATATTTATTAATAATAGTAATTATGTGGGGATGATAATAGAGATTTTAGTGGAGCTATGGTTAATATATAATATAAAATATAAATTATTGAATAAAATTAAGTTGCTAATATTTTCCATATTTTTATGTGTATTATTTAGAAGTTCAATTTACTTTGATTTGAAACTGTGGAGGATAAACTAAGGAAATATAATCGTAAATGCAAAGAGTGTTCATGACTATAAATAATTAAAGGGATTCTATATTATTATATTACTCATATTAGTGGGCATGATGATAATTTAAGGATTGGTATTATGGTATATATTGTGTAAGTGATATAATAATTTATACAATAAATAATATATTAATATTGTCATTTTTCTATTATATTATAATATATACTTATATAAGCTTCAATTTTATTATTATGAGAATTTTTGGAGTACGCTAATAATTAACTATGCTCAATTAACACAATAATATTTTTTATAAGATTAGGATTGTTTATCTAAATCGTATCCAGCAACATTAAGGAATTCGAATATTTATAGTAATTGTGGGTACATGATCGATTTTAGGAGTTATGGTCTATACTAAGTATTAAACATATAAATATATGATAATTAATTAATATCTTGTGAATTGTAGATCTTTAATGTATATGATATTGAAAATTACTTGCTTTTAGTGAATAATATCTAGGGATTATAAAATCTAATGAAATACAAATACACGATTTAATTAGAGTTCACCAAAATTAGGGATTCTATATTAATATAGTAATTTATGTGGGCAGCATGAATTTAAGGAGTGTAATGATTAATCTGAATAAAGATATTACAACATATAAAATATTTCACAAAAAATATATATATATATAGATATATATAATAAAACTATATCAAATTTTATTGTGAGATTTTGGAGTTCCTCACATTTTGATTAAAAACTATAGGTGAATAACTAAGATAAAAACCGATGCTATGCTATGCGTGTAATTCAGTAAAACATATTAGAGGGATTCAAATATTATATATCTAGTTTAAATTTAATGTATGGTCCATTAGATATCGATTATTAGGAAGCTTAACTGTGTCATCTACTAAGTATTATAAAATATAAATATATTGTAAAATAGATACGTTGCTAAAATCTCAATGTTATTGAGATTTTTTGAAATCCTTCTTGATAAAAATTAGGGAAAAACTGAATAAAACCTATACATATTACTCATGGTAGATGTTCTAAGTACTAAAAACTAATAGGGTTCTCAATATTTTAAATATATAGTCATATTGATGGGGATGATCGAATTTTATAGTGAAGGTTATAGGTCATTCGAAGTTATTCAACTTATAAAATAACTAAAAATAATTTTGCCACTAACTTATATATCTTATTTTATTGAGATTTTGTGAGTCTCTTTAATTACTAATATAACTAGGTAAAACTTAAGAAGAATCAATGTCAAAGATCGTTTTCAGCTAAACATTAGGGATTATCAAATTTATAATAAGTGTATTGGGTGAGGCATGATGATTTTAAGTGAGTATAGGGTCATGAACTAAGTATAAACATATAAAATAATTATGTGAAAATTTTAACGTTTTAGCTAATATCCTAATATAAAATGTTATTGTGAGATTTTATATGAAATATTTACTTTGTAATAAAAAGTACGAATAACAGAAAAATCAAATAACGAAATTTATATAGATCACTGGCAAACATTTAGCTGACATTTAATATATTAATTAAGGTTTTTGTCTATATTGTGGGTATGATTAGAACTTAGAGGTTGGGTAATTACGAAGAATCAACTTTATATAATATATAATACAAAATATATTGCCATAACTCAATTTTATATGTGAGATTGTTTGGTGAGTTCTAATTTACTAAAATCCTAAGGGAAACTAAGAAAACGATGCAAGACATCGTTAATTTCTAGTTTAAATACATTGTGGATTTATCCATAATTATTATATAGTAAATTGTGGGCATGATCGATTTTTAGGAGCTATGGAGGGTCATCTAAGTATATTTATATAATACTATATAAATATATTGTGAAACTATGATAACGTTTGCCATGTTATAATTTATTTGTAGATTTTATAGAAGTCTTTCTTGATAAACTGAGTAATAACTTAAGTATTAATCGAAGTGCAGCGTGGTAGATGTTCCAACATTTAAGGGTATTTTATCCTATAATTTTATGTAGTCATTTGTGGCATGGATCGTAAATTTAGGAGGTAAGGTATGTGAAGGATTGACATATAATATAATATCATAATAATATATAAGCAATTATTATATTTCAATTTTTTATGAAGATTTATATGTAGTTCAAGTTCTAATATCCTACGGCAAACTAAGAAAACGATTGCCTAAGTGTCCTATTCAGCAACTCATTAAGGGATAATTTCCAATTATATTTTAATAGTTAGTTTTTTATATTTGTGTGGCATGATGATTTTATAGGATAGCTCTACGTGTATTCATTATATTAGTTTACATATATAAAATATAATGTTGAAAATAAGTAATGCCAATATTCTATATATATATATATATCTTTTTAATTGTGGATGTATAATTATTATCTAATATCTTGTAATAAAAATATCTTGAGTGTGGAAAACTTATAGAACACCATGCATGCGGTTCGTGTTTTCAATGACATAAAACAATTAGGATTCAAATTTATATAGTTCTATATGTAGGGCTGATATAAGAATCGAGTAATAATTTTATGAGGAGGTAGTATACAAAAGTTAAATCTTTGAAATTAATATAAATTTTAAAAATTATATTAACATTTAATTTACAATTTTATATTAATGAATTTATTATTCTCTATTTTCTTAAAAACTATATATAGGAAAAAACTAAAATTGTAAAAAAGATGCAGATTGGTATATGTGAGCAGGGGTCCTAAGCCAATTTCTTACTAGTAGTTATGCGTTATGTCTGGGACATATGAGTGTTGAGGTGTCTACTATAGTGTATGTTTACCTAGGTCTATATTATATTATTATTTATTAACTATTAAAATATTGAAAAACTGTTATTTGCTTAATGACTTTGTCAGTGTATTGAGATTGCTTGTGAAGTCTTCTTGGATTAAAACCTTGGGGAATAGCATAAGGGAGAATATATCATACTGTAGATATGTCACCACTATGCCGAGATGGTCTTTTCAGAGTTGGCAAACCCATTAGGGATTTCATATTTGTAGATTAGTCAAAATATTTGTGTGTGGAGTGATATATCGAATTTTAGTTGAGTAGTATATGAGTATCTATATTTTAATGAAAGTGTGAGTGCACATTAAAAGCGATAATAAATTAAAACAGAAATGAGTATTTGGTCTCACAAAGGATAGATTTTAGTTTATCTGTATATCATTAATTGAGTTTGGAAATCTTTCATATTCACTAAACACACGTGAGGAGAGAGAGTAATTTTAAGAAAACTGAAAAAATCGTATGTCGTCTGATGCATCGTTTTACTACAGAAACATTAGAGGGATTCAAATATATATATTTTAGTAAGTAAGTAATGAGGTGTTGTTTGTATTTTAAGTGAAGTATATTGGTGTGCTTTTATCTTAATATATTCTTTATTAATTTTAATATTATATTTCGAAAAATACTGTTTGTGCTCAATTATAAATCGTGTATATTGGATGGTTATTTTTTTGAATCTTATATTGATAATCGATTATTCCGATATTTTAGGGCAAAACAACTAGAATACATATCTTATTTACATAGTGAGTATTTTGGTGTTAGCAATCAAACGATTTTAGGGATTTATATGAGTCTCTAGTAATATTTAAATATAGTTCATAAAAAAATAGTGTGTGGTGGGAGTTTTTCTAGAAATTTTTTCTGTTTGGTCTATGTTTTAAGTGAAGTTTTATTAGGGATTATCAAATGATGAAATTAGTGTTTTATTTTCTGAAATGAATAAATGTAAGTAAAAGACTAGTGCTTAAATCACATTTATAAGTTATAGAAGTATATTTTGTAGTAGTATAATCTTATAGATGACATAATTAATGGGTTTTACCTAAGGGATAAAACCAGATGTCAACAAGCAAATCGAATAAAGATTCTCGTAGGAGCCTATTCTATTTTTGATGGTGATTTTCGATTATATATCGTAATTTCTGACTTTTTGCAGGTTATCTGTGGGAGTATGAATGATTTTAGAGAGTCGTCGGTGATTATTGTAATGTAAATAATGGCAGAATTAAGGACTTAAACTAAGTATTGTAGAAGGCATTATAACCGATTCCTAATGTCTCAATTTTATTTGAGAATTTAGTATGTGTAAGTTCTTTCGGTGTTTGCACTATAAAAATCGAATTGGGGAAGAGTTGTGTAACAAAAGGCTACAAGGACATAGAGAGTATTCTAGCGGCGTGTGTGTTGGATAAGTCTCAAGTACATTGGGATTCTAAATAATTTATATAATAATGGTAAATATTTGGATTCGTACTTGTGATAACTTATAAGAGAGGTAAGGTCATTCGAAGAATCAACTTTATAATTATAACACGAAGAAATAATTGGCCGTTATAACGGGTAATCATTTTGTTGGAGAATTTTGAGGTCGTGCATTCTAAAACTAGGGAAACTAAGAGAAAAGTGCAAAGCAATGATTAATTCAGACAAAACATTAGAGGGATTCCAAATAGTGGCTTATATGAGAGGATACCATTGTGAGGCATGATCGAATTTTAGGGGAGCTATGGTATAATAAGTATAGGAAACATATCACAAATAGATTGCAACACTAAAGGTTGTGAATGGTCTCAGTGTTTAAATTGGAGTGTTTGAAGTTCTTGGGCTTTTGATAAACCTGGTGGAGGGTACTTAGAGAAATAACCAATGCAGCGGCGTGTGTAAGCAAAAATAGGAGAGAATGGTGAACATTAGGGATTTCGAAAATCTATTTTATGATAGGTCATGTGGATTGGGTTACGATGATCGTAAAATTTTAGGAGGTAAAGGTTCTTATCGGTTGTAAGAATCAAAATTATAATAAATATCAAATAAAATTGCAATTGCATTCGCTGTTATACTGAATTAGTCGTAATATACGTTTATGGAGTATAATGTTAGACTTGCTTCTATTTTGTGAAAATTATTGTTATTAATTTGCAAATATTAATGGTAGGAGTATTAAATAAGCAAGAATAGTGTTAGTAGATTTTGACATGGTTAATATTTTGTAGGCTGAAGACGATATTTCAGTTGAAAAAGCAGAAGCAAAGGATTTGCTGACTATTGGATCAATAGATGCCGCTTACTACGATAGTTTGGCTATTGCTGTTGGTATGTAGTTATTGGCAAAAAAAAAACAAAAAAAACTAAGATTAGTTTGTTCTTAAAAAGCTTATAAGTAATAAATTTGGTAAATTAAATTTATTGTTGACATAAATATGAAGTTTATGATGCTTAGCTTCATTTTGATAAGTAATTTGTTCACTAGTTTTCACAAATATGTGATTATATTAATTCATAATTAGTTACACTGTCAAGAGGGTGCTTACTCCAGTTTTCTTTAGTGTCCAATTTTTTTGTTTATCGCTTTACTACAGTTTTTCAGCAAGAGTCATTTGTTTTATATAAATAAATTTGATTGGTGATATTGAAGTTAGATTGTATTACGGTACTCATTCTCTAAACTAAAGCACTTTTTCAGTGTACGTGCGTGTGTGCGTTAAATATTTAACTGTTAAAATATTATCTTCATAACTTAACATGAATAATGTGTTAAAATATCTTTAAGAGCTGACCAGGAATATTTGAAAATTATTTTATGTACCTTTCTGATATAACTTTTGAAGCAACCTTTGCCCTTTAGGCTTTTCTCTTTAATAAGATTTCTTAATAACTTTTGCTAAAATTTAGGCTTCCCAAATATCGAATTGATGTACTTTATCAATCAAGATATGGTATGTCAAAAATTAAAGGCAAACTATCCAGAATAGGTTTGACAACTTCTAAGCACTTCTTTTTGTCATAATGTATTTTTTTATTGTATGAAAATCTAAATAAGTGGAGAAAGTGTTGTTATAGTAAAATCTTATGCTTCTAGCACCCTGTTTCATAATAAGCGTTTCAAGATGTTACTTATGAATAAATATGTATAAAATCTCTCTACATTATTTGATTTCATTTCTAAGATCTAGATACCTTATTTGTGTACTTCACTACCATTTTTAATTATGATAATTTTATGAGATAGTGGGTATTGGTATTATTCTCAGTAAATATGTTATAACATATTTTTCTTTTTGATTTTAGAAACTAACTAATTGTATTTAGATATAATAATTTAAGCTTCTATATAAAATTATCGATATATCTATTTTTATCGTTATAAAATTTTGCACATTACAAATGTTAGAAATCTTATAAAAGTACGTTAATTATTTGTCCTATTTATATAATTCAACATTTGAAAATTAAATTGGTTTAAGGTTAATCTTAAAATTGAGTTTAATATAATAATAATGTAATTTGGCAATAAGCATTTGAAAATAAATAAATGTGAAATTTAATTATTATTATATATGCAATTTCAAGAAAGCAGAAAAGAAGAATTTATTAATTTTGTTTTAGGTGTCTTAAATTGAATATTTTTTTTAAGTAGATTTAAATTTCATACTAGCTTTAATGAATTTAATACAGGCTTATAATAATTATTTAATTATTAAATCTCAAGAATTATTTATAGTTATAGATATAGCCAATTAACCAGCAACTGACAATGAATGCTAATAATAATAATAAAAAGCTATTTTGAATAGCCGTAATATTCTAGTTTTAGTCTTATAATAACAGTAATTCATATAATTTATATATATTATATTAAAATAATATACTAGTTATATATAAATTTATATTTATAGATACAAATATCATATTTATAATTATAACATAAAATAATTTGATATATAATATTACTATCATATTTAAAATATTAAGTTTAAATAACGATTTTAGTATTATTTAATATATAAATATATATATCATATAATATAATAATATATATATATTATAAATATTTATATTCATATATAATATATATTACTATAATTTTTATATGATAATTATATTAATTTATATTAATATTATTAGGTATAAATATTATACTTATTTAGAGTATATATCATATTTAATTATTATATTAATATATCTAATAGTATATATATATGCATTAAGTATTTATATATATATATAATTTTCTCGGTACAATATTATATATATAGTACATCCGGTCATATATATAGTATATAAAAATATAATATATATAATATAAATATAGTAGTTATTTATTAGATATTTAGATAACAATTGTGTAATATACTTAAATCATTTCTCATAAAAAGATATCAAGTATATAAATAAAAGTAGATATGAATTATATATATTTATATCATAATAATAATTATAAGTTATAATAGTTAAATATAGAGTTTAGTTAATAATAATATACTATATATATAATAAATATAATCTACTTATATTATATTATTAAAAGGTGTCTCAAAATTCCCACCCAATTTCCACACAATTCCAATCGGATCCGCTATTTATTTCCTTTCTCCAAATACCATTCCTACTAGCATTTTACAAAAATTGATGTAAACATTTTTTCTAGATTCTAACCATAAGATGTTTATTATTTTCTTGAATAAATATTTTAAACCACCACTACTATCGAACCTCTTAGTAGTTCGTACAAATTAAGCTAATGAAATATAATAAAAAAAAATTATTACATTTATATAATACCCGTCACCCACAATTGTTAACATTCAATAAAATACAGCTTGCAATTTTTATATTTTTATATTTATTTTTTCAAGTTACACTCACAGCTTGAAACAAATTCCAATTGAAAGAAACACAAAAAAAAAACAAAAACAAAACAGCTTTGCATATTAACAGTTTATTTCTTTTATTCATATCAATTAATATGCTGCTTTCGAAACAAATATTTAGCTATTATCTTCTGAATGAAATAAATCAAATGAAAAATAGCTCGATTGCGGAAATCTTGAAAATAATGCCCTTTTTTTAATATACCTTTTGCAAGCTCTTATTTTTCCATCATTGTTTTGCGTGAGGAAATAATTCTCCTCAGTATAATAGAGATATGGAAAACTTTTATAATCTTGAAAAGTATCCCCTCTAAGAAATCTTCTTTCCATGGAAAACTTGTTCATTTCCTTCAACTTAATTCTCACAAATCTTACCCACCCAACCACAAGTAATTCTTGTAGCATAAGCATTCTTGAGTTTTCAGGGATAATGCTTCAAAATATTCTGCAGTATATTCAATTTACGTTCTAACACAACAAATATAAGGCTTCATGATGATTTCCTTTGCTATTACTTGCAACATTATGATTTATTCTTCCAATCATTTATTTTATAAACTCTATCTCAAAATTTCAAATTGCTACTAATAACCACACATAAATCCATATTTTTGTCAACAGACTTCAATTATTATGTCATAATTATTATCTTTATTTAAATTTTAAATCTATAATGACTAACAATATTTGGTGTTGAAATTTTTTTTGCAACTTCTCTGACCACCAATAATTTTATTCGAGTCAAGCTGAACTTTAATAGAACTCTAAAAATTCCCAACAGAAGTATTCAGCCCTACTTTTCATCAGTTTCAATGTCAATTTATGACCATAGAATACAGCATTTTATTATATGTAACTTAAACCATTTATATCATTTTAAATAATTTGCACATCAGACTATCAACTGGCTCACTTTCTTCAACAACATCAGTAATATACTCCATAAATTTAAAAGATGTGACTGACTAAACCTATTCATCAAAAAATCATTAAAATTACCTTCCTCTTTATTCAGGCCCAGAAAGGGTTATCGCCTTTTTGGTTCGACAAGCATTATCTTCCCTTTGGCCCTAAACTCCCAGAGTTCTCTGAGAGATTTTACTTCTAGGGGCATAAGTCTCCAATATATATAGGGCTATATATATATATATAATATTATATATATAATTTATTGTAGTATTAAATATACTTTATTTATATATCAATATATAAAATAATATATACTATATTATGATTTTAATATTATAATATATATTATATCTAATTTAGTATTTTATAAAATATTAATATATCATGAGGGATCATTCAAATATATCACAACACTGATAGGGGTTAGGAATCCTCTCAATATCTAGAATTTTAGGGTGGGGATGGTAGGCCTGTTAACACATTCAAGCAATTCCATGATTTGGAGCAACAATCCAGAGAAGAACCTACCAACTCAGTTCAGGATGCGTCACTATTACCAATTCTGTAACACACTTGACCGTATGTTCAACCCTAGTATTTCTCTCTATAATACAACTACCAAAGCTGATCGCTCCTAATTGGTGACAAAGTCAAGACCAGACATCTTATTAATAGTTTAGTGTCTTAAATTGAACGTTTAATGAATTTCATTATGTTGATTTTTATTAAACCTTTATATTCTGTTACCTTTTTAATTACTTTCTCCTCCAACACTCAATTCCTGCCTAACGCGTTTTTATGGGGAACTTATTGTTGAATCGGGGTTGAATTGGGGGGCCATCCGATCGCTTCTACGCTATCCTATAAAGTGTGACATTGGATCGCTTGACTACTGATGAACGACTTCAGCTTCTGCCATTCAAGGTGGAGCTGTAATCGTTTGACGGGAATGATTCAGGTTCATTCTTCTTGAGCTAAATCTTTCCTCTCCTCATGAATCCATGGTTCGATCGTGCCTGTTCTCTGGCCATCCAGGGCTAGAGACAGCGCTTATCCTGGGGGTGGAAAATTCTCGTTTTTCTCTTCTATCAACTCTCGCTAATTTCATTCCAGCTAGAATCGTATGGCAGTATACTTACTTTGACGAGCAAAGCGGAGATTTCATCAAACGAAGATAGTGGAGCGCTAAACTCTCCTTGTGTTCTCTTACTGACAAATCTTCTAGCTCTGCCATAAATATCAAATGTAAACTTACGATGTTAGTAAATCTGCCTTTCCTCCTTTATTTCGATCTGAGGCCTGCTGTAAGCTAACTCTCCTAACTGAGAAAGGCCAATTTATTCGGCTCCTAGTTTTCCTACACTCACCCTGGACGATTTGGCAGTTCCTCCTCCTTCACACCTTTCTCCTCTCCAGGTGTCCTATGTCCTTGTCCCTGTGAAGTACATTTGATCGGCGTGCATGGGCTCCTGATCTATGAACGTAGACAGGCGTGGGGGTCCTGAATGGCATCCCTCCCGAGTTTTGTGAGTTGTGTCTTCTCGAGTCTGGTCACCCTCGTTCAAACATATTCTCTATGTCTCAATAATACTAGCACTTTCCCTCATCGTTGGAAGCACGCACTGTCCAACCTATTCCGAAAAAAAGGAGCCGCTCTGATCACTTATAACTACGCCCTATAGCTTCAACCTGTATTCTATCTAAGACTTTTGAAACCTCTTAACTCTCACTTCTTAGACCATCTGAATTCTCATTCTCTTCTTCCGATCGCTCAGTACGGTTTTCCGGCACGCATTCGAAGGATCCTACGGTGATATACTTTCCCCTATTTTAACCGATTTATGGTTTATGGTAGGAACTACGAACTACGGAGACACTTGCGTGGTGGCGCTTGTACATATCCAAACCAATATTGGACCACGTGTATATGGCATCGATCCCCTGCTTCCCAATGCTCCCGCTCACTTTGGGCTTTCCTCCTTGCCCTCTTTGCTTGCTTATGTCTAGGCTTTCTTTCAAGTCGCTCCATATCGCTGTGGTTGATGGAGCGACTTCTCTTCTTTTTCTGCTTCCTGCTAATAGTGGTGTTTCCTCAGGGTTCTGTTTTCTCCTAACTTTATTTCTTACTTTTCATTATTGATCTTCTACACCTGCACATCTAACTTATCCACTCATATGCCGATAGATGAACACACTTCATATCTTCACCCAAATCAATCTTCTCCCACTTTTCCTTCTGGAATTGCCTCTCATCGTCTAAATACTTTTCCGTGCACTCTATTCTCAGCTGGATAAAATTGACGTGGATAGAATTTTCCGATTGGGGTTGTCTCAACCTTTAATGAAGTCAACATCTTTAGAAAACTCAACAAAGAAGCTTGTCACTTTTATGCCAAATGCATTTGCTTCTTAATACTTTAATAGGAATATTTCGAACGCTTTCCATCAAATATCGGTCTCCTACCTGGTTACGAATTATTTAAACATCCTTCAGGCCTTTTAACATAAACAAAAAAAAATGTCTTGAAACCTCACATCACAAACGGTTGCTAGGGCGGTATCAAAGAAACTGGGAGTTCTGTTTAGACTGCGAGATTTATTTTTTTTCCACTCTTCTCAGTCACTCACCACGCTATAACAAGTGTCTCATCGCCATTATGTATGGAGTACTGTTTTCTAATTATCTGGGGGGGCTCTGGAGTTAACCTGGCTTTATCATGAGCATGGGTCGAGTCAAAAGCCAAAAGTTAGACACTAGAGTTTATATCACAGATTCACGTGTGACCCAAATTTTATTATCCCTCTATCTGATGTTTGTGCGCGAATTGTTGTGCTTTATCTCTTTTTCTTTATGTTCCGCAGCGGCCAGGTGTTTCGAGGGAAACTTACCGAGTCGTACCACCAACGTTACGACGCCCTCGTGAGCATTCACTAGGTGGTGCAGTGTTCTGCGCACAGAGCTTTTGATGTTTTGAGAGAAGCTAACTCAGACTAAGTTCGTTGCGTGCTCCTTCTTTACCTGCAAATCGTGTTCTGTGGAATTTCTCTTCCCATCTTCCTTTGGTTCCTGCTGATTTTGATACTCCCTTCAGTTAATAAAGCCTGCGTCTGTGCTTATCTGCGTGTAATTTACGCAAGTGATTAGAATATTTAGCATGTAATCCCGTTCCTGAATAGGGCTCTGCCGTGAGAGGTGGTGACTATTGTTAAATACATATATATTAATATAATATATATTATATATATATACTATATATATTATATATATATAATAATAAAAATAAGTATATTTATATATATATATATATATATCATTATATATATATATATATTAAATAATAGTGGCCCCAGTACTGAATTAAAAGACTTGTGAAAATGACAAGGTTTTAATAAAATATACTTACTAGATTTTTTAAGTGATTATATTTCATCATCTTTACCGATGCTTTATTTCCACTGATAAAGCATCAATCACCGCCAGAGTATTGGGGCAATGTGGCCTGTAGAGAGGAATGCTCTGGTTTGATCTACTATGAAAAGGTTACATTAGATTTTCATTTTCTTACTTAGAGCTTTCGAAAGAATGCAATTATTATAGCCCACCCCGAAGACATTTCCTAATTTAAAGAAATTTTTTTATAACGTCCCCTTTAAAGTACTTTAAATCTAATTACGGAATTAATACATAGATTTTTAGATATAATGATAATAATAACAATCATTTTAATAATAATAATAATAATAATAATAATAATAATAATAATAATAATAATAATAATAATAATAATAATAATAATAATAATAATAATAATAATAATAATAATAATAATAATAAAATATAATATATAATATAATATATATAATATATAAATATAATAGTAATATAATAATATAATAATTGGCCTTTGTGATGAAATAAATAAATTAAAATACAAAAGAAAAATAATATAACAGGACTTGATAATAAATCTTATTAATATAATTGATCACTTCAAATGTTTCTATTAAATAAAGAATCCTTAAAAAAAAAAAAAAACATTAGTTTAAAATATGATGGAGCTCAAGCCCATGCCGGTGCCGGAGACGGAGCCTTAGCCGGAGCCTTAGCTTTGAGCCGGAGCCGGAGCTGGGTAATTTATAATGTGGGAAAATGCATAAGCATTTGTATGATTTTCATATTTTTCAGAAAACTTCAACTTTTAAGTTTTACCATTTCAAATTTTATTAAATTACTAAAAATAATTTAACATCGTTTTAGGATAAACTAATTAATAGTCTAATTTATTAATTACAAATTAAAAGTAATTTAAAATGCAAATTTTGAATTATTTATTGTTAATTAATAATTAAATTGAGAAATAAAAATTGAAAATTTTTATTATCTAACTAACATATTCTTACCTAAATGTTCTCCAAATATCGAATGACATCACATTCAACCAAAAAAAGGCAGACAGTACGCTGAACTGAATCAAAAATCCTATTGGAAAGGAGAGATAGGTCAACATTTTAATAGCCTAATGCTAAATATTTAAAAGTTTGATTGCTGCATTCAGTAATCCAACATATACATATATACAAATTGTGTTATATATACATTCATATATTTAAATATTTACCAAATGCAATACACCATCCGGAAGACAGGGTTTGAGACCACAGCTGAACTGTTGCCAGGGAGATATATGAAGCTAGTAAAGAAACTATGCTTGTAATCAAGCATTTGCCTTGAATTTTTGAATGAAGATCTGGAATGATGCCATAGACAATAAGAGTAATAATAAGAAATATAGATGAAACCAATAATAAAGATGGATATAACACTTGTCCGACATGATGACACATGCTCGATTCTTCAGCTTTGGGTGGAGGAAAGCAAACCATTGTTTCTAGCATTATGCCATCTTCATAAATAAAGTTTTCAAGACAGTATTTCGCAGAAGAGAGTGACAAATGCCAGTTTTTAACGTACAATGATCCATTCGATAGCAATTCAAAGAAATCTGGAGGATCATTGTTAGGACTTAAGGGAGTAAAATCGCAATTTATTGGGAAACCAACCATTACTTTGTGATCCTTTACTGTCTCTTCCGTAAAAGTGTCCGGATTATAAAATTTAGGAATCCAATTGTTGTTTTTATCTACTGGTACACATCTATATTTAGTCATGTCGTACGCCTCTCCCAGTGGACAACATTTACGAATACATGTAACTCCTTTACAAGATTCCATATGGGCAGAAACTGGATTGATATAACAATAAGAAGCTGATGACACAATGTTATCTTCATCCGTTTCGACACAATATTCTGGAGAAGGAATGTTTAGTGCATCTCCAGTAACGGAAACCTTATGATTTAAAATTAAACCTTCGTTAGATAGTTTCATCTGAGACGAGTAACTATTTTCACTTAAAGAAACTTTTACAATATCTTCCGTATTTTGGCAATTTAAAAATTTTGAAAAACTTCTTGTTTCCAATTGTAATAACCTTTTTCCAAGCTTAACGTTTATTTCCACATCTGTGTTGTTAACACCTTTGCACTGATTCGTGATTGGATCAAATAAACTTTGTGGACAGCATCTGGGAACCAATGGAATGGGCAAACAAATATGAACTTCTGAAGAAATTTGCTGATGTTCATTCACTGTATGTTCAAGGCAGTACATGGAGAAGTTCAAGTTTAAACCGTGATCGATATTAAAAAGACTGCCAGATGTACGAAGAGCAAACGAATCACCAGGTAAAGTCAGAGTTAGGTAATTTGATGGACAAACTAATGATTCAACAATAATATCATTAATAATACTGGTTTCAATTTGTTGTGTCTCTGATGAATATCCCTCAATTAAACCCAATATGGTAGTATTCACATCCTGACTCTGACATTCATTACCAATCAATATTTGTTCCCTAAAACAAAAGCATTTATGCAACCTGGAATAAACCAGGGAAGATTCTTTATCACTATCTGACGACGAAACATTAAACAGAGAATCATTTTGACATGAAACTTTGCAAATAAACATAAAACCAAATATAACAAAAGCCTTCTCCATTCTTTCGTTTCTCAAAATTTGATCAAATTTAATGGAAATGAGAATCTCTTCGTAATAATCTCATGATTATTTCTTATCTACTATATATATATTACATATTAGTACCTGAAAGGAATATATATATATATATATATATATATATATATATATATATATATATATATATATATATATATATATATATATATATATATATATATATATATATATATATATATATATATATATATATATATATATATATATATATATATATATATATATATATATATATATATATAACATCTAGGACCTGATATATAAAATTACACTTGGGAAAATATTTAGCTTTACATCCAAATCCCTACATATGGTTAGTCCTTACTTATAAAATTTCTATCTAAAAATATTTAGAAATTGTTCATTAAAACAATTTAATTTTCGCAATAGAAGGAAATTTAAATGTTATTTATTAAAAATAACTACTATCTTCCTTAAAGTATATACTATTACATTTTGAAGAAAGTGTTAGTAAAATAAATTGAGGTTTGAGGTACAGGTTTGAACTATTGAATGAGTTCAATAACTATTGAAGGCGTTGTTGATTTTATTATAAATGAATATAAAGCCTTAAAATATTTTAAAACACATTCTAGTTTTCAAGACAATAAAAAGTAACACTTTGGCACTATCTATTATAATATTATGAAATTGCTGTTCATTTATATACAAAACAATTTTATCACACATATGATTTACAAATATTAATTGCTGGTCCAAATTGTAAAACTAGTTCACGCTCACTTCAAACAAGCCGGCGCTGCAGTGTTCTCTTGGAAGCTGTTTGACAAGATCTCATGAAAAACATACTATTCTCAGGTAATATTCTGATATATATATATATATATATATATATATATATATATAATAAATATATATATATATACATATAATATTTTGATATATATATATATATATATATATATATATATATATATATATATATATATATATATATATATATATATATATATATATATATATATATAATATAATATATATATATATATATATATATATATATAATATACTCTTATCTTCTGCTCTATATATATATATAGCTTAATAATATATATATATATATATATACATATATATATATGTTTCACGTATATATATATATATATAAATATATATATATATATATATATATATATATATATATATATATATATATATATATATAATAATATATATATATATATATATAATTAATATATATATATATATATATATATATATATACATATATATATATATATATATATATATATATATATATATATATATATATATATATATATATAT
>JABUQX010087377.1:27500-37500 GCA_015478945.1 Trachelipus rathkii
TTTTAGCAACCCTAATTTTTGCAGCCCTAATTTTCGGCAGCCTAATTTTTGCAACCCTTCAAAGAAGGGTTGCTCCAAACGGTTGCGTAAGCAACAGTTGTACGTGCCCCATCCAGTTGCTGACAAACCTTTGGTCAATCCATGGGTCAATTTGGCCCACTAATTTTGGCCACCCTTTGGGAGCTTAGCCCTTTTGATGTCTTTACCTTGTTTGACCATGATATTTCGGCCTTGACCTTTTTTCGACCAATCAATTTTGGCCCACGGAAATTTTTTGTCCTTCCTTTAGGGGCTTAGCCCTTTTGATGTCTTAACCTTGTTTGACCTTGATATTTCGGTCACATCTACACACCCACACACACACCCACACCCACACACACACACACACACACACACACACACACACACACACACACACACACACACAGATTTACCACACACAGATTTACCACTCACACTTTAGATTTACTTTTTCACACACAGATTCACTTACACTCACACACACCTTACACACGCATATTTACTTACACTCACACAGTTTTAGATACATATACACACATTCACTATGACACTTATACACCCATTCACTATGACACTTGCATTTCCCTTAGGCATACGACTAGCACTCCACAGCACAAACACACCCTTCCAACCTTTTTGTATTCTGATTACAATTTTGATGCCTCAGCATTATTGATGCCCCAACTTTGATGCCTCAACTTTAATGCCCCAGCTTTGATGTCTCACCTTTGTTGATGGCTCATCTTTGTGACAATCATCTTGTAGTTCATCTTTGACGACTCAGATTTATTGATGGTTCCAGCTTTGATGGTTCCCAATCAACGTAAGAAGTATCTAGTATGTTCTAGTAGTGTTCTATGAGTGTTACAGTGGATGAGTGCCAGGTGAGTGGATGAGGTGCCAATGAGTGCCAATGGGTGCCAAGTGAGTGCCAATGAGTGCCAAGTGAGTGCCACATAATGCCAAGTGAGTGCCATAGTGCCAACTGAGTGCCACTTTTTCAAGCCTTTTCTAGCCTCCCCTGAGCCCCGAATAGCCCTAATATGGGTGTCTACCCCTAGGTAATAAGGTATGAGGAACCGAATGGTGTACATTACAATCTGCTAGAATTCCTACTACGAGTTAGTATTTTTATAACACTTATAGCATGACAGAATATATATCTAAAGAGTTACACAGTTGAGACAGTGACCGCAAACGTTTCCGAGTCCGAGTCCGCGTCCGCAGGTGAACACCGTTGCGAAACCGCCCGCGCCCGCAGGCGCAATATTTCCGCCGCCGCGTGCGCCCGCAGCCATATTTCCGCGTAACCGCCGCCGCGTGCGTCGCAGACGCAAAATTCCCGCAGTGACGAAAAATGTGATATCAATGTAAACTATTTGAATTTCGTTTCAAATATACTATAAGAGAATTTCATTTTTACTACAATTGTACGAAATTTTAATAAAAACATATACTCAGATTTCAAAGCAGTAAATCAGTAAATCAATAGGGTGTTATTACCTAACACCTAGGGGTTAGTATGCTTTTGTTTTACTGCTTTACTGCTTTAACTCTCTGCTTTACTGCTTTAACTCATGTTTTACTGCTTTAACTTTCTGCTTTACTGCTTTAACTTTCTGCTTTACTGCTTTAACTTTCTGCTTTACTGTTTTAACTCATATATTTATTAACATTATGTTTTCTTTTATATTTTTGTTTTAATACTTTTTTATTTTTAATGTAAGAATAAAAACACACAGAGTTTCTGTTATATAAACATTTTATTTTTAACATATGGTATTTTGAAATTTTATTAAACCTTTTATATATACAGGTTTAAGGAAGTAAAATCGCGTTTTCATTTTAGAGCATTTATTACACAATCCCAGAAACTGTGCAAATAATCATTGACATACAAATTTTAGCATCAAATATATTTACAAGTTTATTAAAACATACATTATTTAAAAAATATAATGAAATAAATACAATAGACTCCATAAATTGGAATATAAGTTGAACAGAGTAAGACATAGTTTTTACACAATTTACATTATTATATTTTTAAAAATAAGGCAATATAATAATTATTCAATATAAATTGTAAGTTCAAAGAATCAATTATGTGAACAGTATCGTTTTTTGCTCTATAAACGGAAATCCAATGTCCTGTTGAGGTGATGTGACGAGGCAGTGTATTGAATATGAAACAGGTATCCTTCTCCAACTTTACAGAGTTTATTTCGTTAATAGCAAACACGCCTAAAAAGCGAGGTTCGGTTTTAAACACCGATTTTATTTCCTCTTCATTCATCTTTAATAATTCAAAAGTACGTTGCGTACTCAGTCAATTTCAATGAGTTGAGGATGCTCAAGATAGACCACTACAGTGATGGGTGATTGTGAGCTCGATCAAAGAGACTTAGTCTAGGGGTGCCCCTTTTCTCAAAATGTTTTAAATGATAGGCGTACACTAAGCTGATAGTGGCGAATCATAGACGTATAAATTACACACTATTCTTTGCGTATTCTTCAAGATTTAAACCTGTCCCGCTATCATTACATGATACAGTATTGGCTATTAAGTCGTAAAAAGGTCGAGTACAGAGAGATAGGTCCCCGTTGTATAACATTTCATAATCACGTCCGTAGGCAATCCATTCACATGTAAACTGATACCCCTAAGGCCCGAAAGGTGTGAATTTATAGGGTGATTTTTTATAATTCCCAGAGTAGGCTTCATGTTCCACAATCCCTATTATTACTTTCTGTGGTAAATTTCCGTTCACAATGTTAGGGATATTGATACTCGATAATCCTTGAGTGAAATTAAATATCTTGGTTTCAACTCTCTTAATAGGGTACTTTGCTGTAGTATTCAAAAGCGAATTTTCAATTTCCAAATGACGCTGTGGTGATAATTTCACTTTCCTGACATAGAGAGATAAGCCTCCAACAGTTTGAAAACAGGTTCTGGACATACAGCTGTAGCAGTAGGCTTACTTTTTATTTTAAGAGCAAATTTAGGATTTGATCGCGATAAAATGATTCTAGTATCTACAGATGGTAGAATGAGTCTTTCTTGAGAGAAGATATCGCCATTTAATCGACCATAAAATTCATAAGTATTATTTATGACTTTAGCTGCTTTATCTATATGTGCAGCTTCATCTTTGAAACTGTAAAAACCACATGATTTGAGATGAGACTGTTTAGCATCGTCTGAATAATTTAACAAATGTTCTATATAGCTTCTATAAGGATAATTAGCAGCTGATGCACCTAGTGAAGTTCCGTTAAGATAGACTTCAACCTGGGTGAAACATGTATACAGGAAATTTGTCTGTATATAATATATGGGCATCACCCGAAGGAAGATCTGTACCATCAGGTTTTGTCAATTTCGTTTTTACATATAAAAACACATTAGAGGGGTCTAGGTATTGATCAGAAGTACCTGGAATATTGAACTCTAGAGGAACATCTGTATTGGTAATTGAATGCAGAGGATTAATACTGATAAAGTTGGACTCGCTAACGCTAATCTGTGTAGGATTCATTGAGAAGAGATCCAATTCACTCTTACAACAATCAGGACTAGAAGGATGAAGGAAATGCATCTTGTATGTGCGAGCGCTGGCCGTATAATGAACATTTTCATGAAAAACCTTACTTATATACACACATCGTATATAAAAGTTATCAGTTAGTAGTTAAATAGCAAATACATCAATGCATTTTTTCTTTTGCCTAGTCTTTTTCTTTATGACAATCTTCTTGATCCCTCGACCTTGTCCTGACATTTACGTCTTAACAGCAACATCTAACATCATCTGAGCATCATTGCATCTTTTTAATGCTGTAGGGATTATTTCCCTGCTACGGCATTGTCTTGAATAGGCCTTTCATTTGATTTATTATAGCTTTTGCCTGCTCAGTACCCACCTATCTGAGTAGAGGCCCTTGCACTTCTCTGCAACTTGGCAAATCTGAGCCACCCCTCTGCATTTTTGTTTCCCCTGAATACCCTTTCTTCGTCCATTATTACAGGAGTATCTTTCTTATACTATCTTTACACTGTGAGGTGGCACTGGTGAAATAACACTGTGCTCTTGCTCATTCTCGTATCCTGCTAAATTCTACCAGCCTAGCGCACTAACCTGGACTTGGCATAACACGTGCATAACATGTAAGGAAAAGAAAGTTTCATTCTACATGTTTTCTGTACTTTTGCAGACATATCAGAGTCCAATTTGTCTATTCGGAGGTGAATGTGTGGAATCTAATCTTTTTCCTTTACTCTCTTTGGGAAAATATACTACTCTTAATAAAGGAGCTTTAGTATTACTCATGATGTTGATCAGTATATTTGTATACACTAAATGCTTTCAGATGATTAGAGCATCTCGGATGGGATACCTGCACAATGCAATTTTTCAGTACGCTTTGTAACATTTCATGAGTCATGCAGTTATTCTCCTGGAATGATACTCTTCCTCTTCAGCATGAGTAGGGATATCATAGTATATCAACTCAACATCGTCTACGAATATGTTTACGCTGCCATGATGAGCGTTCGAGAAAAAACATGTCACGGTCTCGTAGGTTTACACTTACTTTTGAGCTTAAAGATATTTTTATCTTCATAGGTACGCATTTCAGTTTTGTATACCAAGTCCTTACACATAATACTCATATCAAAGAGAACGTTTAAATGACTTCAAAATATAACAGGCTTTTGATTTAACTATGACCTCCATAAAGTAAATTATTCAAAGAGCATTTCTTTTGTAACAAATATTTACATACGTATTCATTCTTTGGTGCTGATCCTTCTGGATGAGATCTTATTTGTAAACATGGTTCAACAGACTACACTTCTGCACCTTATCAGAATAGATTGTGAGGTGGGCATATGTCCATTATTTAATATCATTTCACATAATCCTACTTCATATGCCTCTCTTTCAAGTTGTGGGTTTCATTGCAGCATGGACACTTAAAAAATCCGGGGTTTTATTATCAGGATGTGATTCTCAAGGAATCTGAAGAGAAGGCCAGGTTATATAAAGAGTGATCTACACACTCTCCATGATTATAATGACAACTGATTAATGATTCTTAACTTCCTTGCTTTATATAGCGTATTATTCTATTAAGCTTGGCAGGACCTTCCTCATTCAGTAACGCTTGTTTTTCTGCTCCTCTCGTAGCTAATATTTTCTCAATTTTATATCATGAGTTGCAGGATTGAACCTTACTTTTTTGTATTTCCGGTTTATAAAATCCGCCTTATTTTTTCACCATTTAAATCTTCCAGATAATATAACTTTAAACTATCACGACTGAATGGTCGGATATTGTGGACTTTAAAAACTTCCGTAGTCCAACCGGATTCATATCCTTTTCTAAACCTTTCCTCTGTACGAGAAACTCTTACATAATCGTTTACCTTTATTCCTGAATTATCTTTTATTTTGTTCTTTTTATTTCATATACAATCTGCTGTTTTGTTATCTCTACAAAGTTTGACTTTATAGTTCTATGGTAAAACCTGTTATAAGAATAAGCCAGATCGTTCAGTTATCAATATATTTAAAAGTGTTCATTTTAGTAAAATACCTATGCATGCGTTCTTTAATAGTACGTTGGACTCTTTCAACTATTGCCACTTTGTTTACGGAAAATGTATTGTAATAGCTTATACCATACTCCCAGAGCATCTCCTGAAACTCTCGTCCCTTGAATTCCATTCCTGAATCTGTCCAAAATGATTTAGGTGTTCGTCCTCTATAATTTCAAGTACAGCATCGGCAACTGTAGCTGATCTTTTATCTTTTATTGGCTTCAGCCACAAGTATCTAGAGTATACGTCAATTGTAAAAAGTATATATTGAAAACCTTCATTATAAGAGCTGTATTTAATCATTTCCGATAAATCTAACTGCCATATGCTATCGAGCTGCGGAGATATGGTTTTCCGTGTAGGAAATTTTTTTCTTACAGGTTTATGTAGAGTAAATGCCTCTTCACCCTCCAAATATGCTTTTAACTCTTTTTTCTCAATATTAGGATACCTTAAAGCAAACCTAGTGAAACCCCCAAAACTATTTGGCTCCCTCAGATTGAAGTAATACTTATCAACTACCTCCTTCGCCTCCATGTTGGCTACTGACCCACATGTAAATGCTATATATATATATATATAGAAGTTTTCATAGAGATATATCTCTCATTTATATATATATATATATATATATATATATATATATATATATATATATATATATATATATATATATATATATATATATATAACAACCTTATATATATACATAATAAAAAATGTGATATTAGGTCGCAAGGGATAAAGAAAGAAAAAAAGATTTAAAATAACATTTATTTATACACAAACATTATAACTAAATAAATATGTGATAATACATAATTACGATTTAATCCAACTATGTCTATTATAAGGTGTTTTTCTTGTTCGTCCTCTGGTAACACGTTTAAATTTATCTGATGCGTAAGAAGTGCCTGATGGACTTGAATCAGGTCTTGGCGTAACGGGGATATTATCTAAGTCTGCTAATCGCGTTGTATTTAAGATTAAACTTCTGGGAAAATTAATAGTCTGAAGTTCTTGTTTGATATCATTCCATCCTTTTACAGGGCCTTTCTTCCAGTTACGTGAGAGATCAGCTATCAAATCCACAATATTTGATCCTTTAACTATTTCATCATCAATTACGATCTGCCCTGCTTCATTCAAAGTTAATTGGTCTTTTAAAATATTATATAAAGCTATTCCTGATTTACGCACTCTATTAGGTAAGCTCTCCTCTAGGATATTTTTAAATTTATCTTCATTTTTCACTTCAAGTTTTACTTCATTAGGAATATCTACATTATCGGTTAGCGGGATACGTAGGGATGGATGTAGGTGCATGTCTTTAAGATCTATCAATTTTTGTATGGTATAAGATGCGTTTCTCATGGATGTTAATGTCTGAATTTAATATTCTGTACACTTCTTTCTCGTATTTGGTTATCTGTTCAACTTTAGGATCATATAAGCTATGAGGTAGAGGCTGCTGAAAAGCTAATGAATCGTTCACAATATAAGGATTCTGTTGGTGCAGCTGTTGTTGCTGATGTGAAAGAGGTTGTAATGTCAATGCATTGGGCTGTAATATCTGCGTATGTGGGGGTTGTGAATGATGAAACTGTGATTGTGGATTTTGCGCAAGGTGCGGCAATAACTGGCCATATTGAGGTTGTGAATGATGAATCTGAGGAACTGAATTCTGTACAGATGCTGTATTATTATACTTCATTTTCTCATATTCATTATATAGCAACCTTCTTCATTATGGGGACAACCACTTAGATATCAGTGGAGCTATAACGGAGAAGAATGGTAGGAATACCCCTCCTCCTCTCTGTAGTAACCTTTTTATTTTGAATTTTTATGTTGGGAAGTTTTTAATGATGTTTCTATAACGACGCAGCTTTACCTTCTGAGGTTTGTTTAAAGGAACATTTCCTTTATAAGATTTAAACAGACTTCCACATACACACTGGATAATTTATATTCCTCTTAATCGTTACAGTACCAGAAGAGTTTCAACTTTTTAAATTTTTTTTATAAGAGGTAAATCTTTTTACCTTTGATATGAACATTCAGGTGTCTGCCTTTGGTTCCCTATCTCACTTAGGAAGATGTTAATTTTGAACCTCTGTGCGTGTTTTGGGTGAAGTTCACACATCAAATAACCATGAGGGATCGAAGTAACCTCTTTATATACTTTTAAGAACTCTTTCCTTTGAAGGGGAAACATTTGAGTTGCCAATACATTAATTTGACTCATGTCTCTTCTCTGGCCAAACAACAGTAAATACTGTGTGTTTAAAGAAACACTTCGCATATGCTTGCTTTGGTGAAAAATATTCTGTGTTATGAAAAACACAGAGATATTTAGATGGTGAGAATGGTACTGAACCTTCTCACTTCTTTGATTCAATTTGTACATTAAATCATCTAATCTAATTTTGTAATAATATGTATTCAAGTTGATCTAATATTGTATATGCCTTCATGAAATTGAATCACATCTTTACTCTTCTTTAAATTTTCCAGATAGACGACATGCTCTATGTGCTTTTACAGGGTTTATAAAATCCCACGAACTCAACCAAATATTTAATAATAGAAAGGTTTTACCACATCCTGTAGGTCCCAAGACATGTAGCCGGACTTCGGAACGTAAATTTCTCCACATCCATACTCGTTAAGTGAATAATGAATAATGAGATTAATTAAAGCTGTAAAGCAGTAAAGTACATGGTTTTAATAAAATTTCGTACAATTTTATTAAAATAAAATGTTCTCTCTTTCAAAGCTTTCACAATATGTTTTAAACCCACATTAAAGAAATAAAAAAGTATTAAAACAAAAATATAAAGAAAACATAATGTTAATAAATATATGAGTTAAAACAGTAAAGCAGAAAGTTAAAGCAGGAAAGCAAGAAAGTCAAAACAGTAAAGCAGAAAGTTAACGCAGTAAAGCAGAAATAGCAGTAAAGCAGAGAGTTAAAACAGTAAAGCAGTAAAACAAAAGCATACCAATCCTCCCCTAGGTGTTGGGTAATAACACCTCTATTGATTTACTGATTTACTGTAAGGTATCTTCAAAATATATCTTTTAATAAAATTTCGTACAATTGTAGTAAAAATGAATGACTCATAGTATATTTGAAACGAAATTCTTTGAATAGTTTACATTGATATCATATTTTTCGTTCACGCGGGAATTTTGCGTCTGCGGACGCGGCGGCGCAGTTACGCCAAATGTGCCACAGGCACACTGACAGTGGAAATATTACGCCTGCACGGGGCGCACCGCGGCAGGCGGTTTCGCTGGCGGTGTTTCACCTGCGGACGCGGACTCGGACTCAGAAACGGAAACGTTTGCGGTCACTGTCTCAGCTGTGTAACTCTTTAGATATATATTCTGTCATGCTATAAGTGTTATAAAAATACTAACTCGTAGTAGGAAGCATTCTAGCAGATTGTAATATACACCAATCGATTCCTTATACCTAAGAGGGTAGACACCCATATTAGGACTATTCGGGGCTCAGGAGGCTAGAAAAGGCTTGTAAAAAGTGGCACTCAGTTGGCACTATGTGGCACTCACTTGGCACTATGTGGCACTCACCCAGCACACATTGGCACTCGCCTGGCACTCACCTGGCGCTCACCTGGCACTCACCTGGCACTCATCTATTACTCGTAGAATACTCATAGAACACTAATAGAACATCACTAAATACTTCTTACGTTAGGAACCATCAAGGTTGAACCATCAATAAATCTGAGTCATCAGATGAACCGACAAAGATGACGTCATCAAAGATGAGCCATAACAAAGGTGAGACATCAAAGCTGGGGTATTAAAGTTGACATCAAAGTTGGCGCCTCAATAATGTGCTGAGGCATCAATTGTACCGTAGAATACAAAAGGTTGGTAGATGTGTTTTTGAAATGTATTATATAAGTATGTAATCTTAGGTTTCCTATGGGTGTCTAAGTCATCATCATAGTGGGACCGGTGCCTCAGTGTCATAGTGAAGATGTGTGTATAAGTGTAAGTAAATCTTTGTGTGAGTGTAAGTAAATCTGCGTGTATAGAGTAAGTCTGTGTGTGTGTGATTATAGTAATCTGTGTGTAGTGTAAGTAGAGTCTGTGTGTAGTGTAAGTAAATCTGACTGTGTGAGTGTAGAATGAAATCTGTGTGTGTGTAAGTAAATCTGTGTGTGTGTGTGATGTGTGATATTGTGTGTGTGTGTGTGTGTGTGTGTGTGGGTGTAGATGTGACCAGGATGTCAAGGATCAGAGAAGCTGGATTAGAACATCAAAAGAGACTGGCTTTGGAGAGGACAAAATTTCGTAGACCAGGTGACCCATGGTATATGTAGGTCAAGGCCG
>JABUQX010087377.1:42500-50000 GCA_015478945.1 Trachelipus rathkii
ATGTGGATGACGATTTGGCATTGTTAGAAGTGGGCCCAATAAATCATTCTCGTTGGCTTACATTGGCTTGCAGAATTCTCCGTTACTATGCATCTTTAGTGAAACCAAGTAAGAACTTGAAAATGATTGCAGAATTTATAGTAACTGTTTATTTTCCAAGTTGGTTCCACATAAAGGTTAATAAAAAATTGACTGATGGAGCTGGAAACTTATTTCATTTGATTCAAAGAGTCAATAAGTTTCCAGATAAAAATGTAAGGGAGATTTGCTACAAAATATTAAACAACAATAGTTATTTCGCACATGGTGAAAATATTTTAGTAGCAATGTTAGCTGATGAAGAAGAGGAAGTTAGGGTAAGAGCTGTTAATAAATTGCTAAATATTAAAGGTCTTAATGAAATATTTACTTGTGAAGATGATTTTGAAGGTGGGGTGGTTGAAAGTGAAAGTGAAGATGAACCTGAAGAAGATGATGAGACTAAATATCCTCCCATGAATAAAGGTGTCAGGACATTTTTAAAGCCAAAAATAAATTTCAACGCATCAAGTTACCACAACATGACCCCAATTTCACAATGGGAAACAATTCCACCCATTTTAAATGCAATGTCAGAAGCGGAAATCAAAAATTTAATTTATAACCCTTTAAAATTAAGACACGATTGCCACAGTCAAAATGTGGAAAGGCATATAAAGCTAGTTACTGAGGCTTCTTTAGCAGTAGTCGGTCATGATCGTAGGGATGGATTAATTAGAAACAAAATTAGATCCCGAAAATTGATGAAAACATTTGTCTCAAAAAGTCATTTTAAATTCTAGATAAAGTATTTATCTAAAGTATATGTTTAAATTTAGGCTATTCTGTACTGAATAACTAATATAGTACTTAATAAATAGGTAGAAACAAATATTTGGATATTCTTATGAAGTTTTCTCTAATAAATAGACAAAAATTTGGAAAAATTTTTTTATCTGGTATACAACTTTTAAACTATTACCTCAACAAAATATTTTTATTCAGTTAAATGTGTTTAAAATTTAATTCTGAATCATTTGGTACCTAAATCATGCATGTAGTATGAATAGTAAAAAAGTTACAAACAGTTACAAGTGGGTCGACTATATATGGTAACCACTGATTTTTGAACTTAAGGTCAAGTGGGACGACTATATATGGTTACCACTGATTTTCATCATGAAAATTGTGTTTTTTACATCAAAAGCCAAGTAATACGATGGCTGATTTCTTATTTGAATTTTTTTATCTTTCAGCCCACCTTAATATATATATATATATATATATATATATATATATATATATATATATATATATATATATATATATATATATATATATATATATATATATATCCCTAGACGTTTCTGGCATCCCTACTCCTACAACTTCTCCTCTCAGGTATCCCATGGCTTTGCCTGTGATTACACATGATCGGGTGCATGAGATTCTGAGATCTATAAACGTCAGGAAGGCTATTGGCCAGGACAGCATTTCTTTCCGTGTTTTGATTGAGTGTACTTCTGAGCTGGTGCCTATCCTCCTTCAACTCTAATCTTCGTGCCTTAATACTAATACTTTTCCACATTGATGGAAGTGCGCATGCGTTCAACCTATTCCGAAAATGGGTAGTCGCTCTGATCCTTCTAACTGTTATCCTATAGCTTTAACTTGTATCCTCTCTAAAATCTTTGAAACTCTCCTTATCTCTCGCTTCTTTGATAATCTGGAATCTCATTTAATTCTTTCAGATCATCAGTATTGCTTTTGACGCTCGAGTTCAACTGGTGGCATATTTTCCTATCTCACAGGCCTATGGTCTTCTGCATTTAGGCACTATGGGGAGTCTTGTGTGGTGGCACATGAAATTTCGAAAACTCTCATCCTTCGGTTTTCTCCCCCTCTTACCTCCTTTGCTTGCTCGTGTCTAGTTTTCTCTCAGATTGTTCCATGTTCGCACTTGTTGATGGAGTGACCTCTTCCTCCTTTACTTGTAATTATGGCGTTCACACAAGGTTTTGTTTTATCTCCAATGTTATTCTTATTTTTAATTAACCATCTTCTTAGCTGCACTTCCAACTCTGTTCATTCTTATACCGGTGACTCAACTCTCTATTTCTCCACTAATTTCAAATCTACTCCCTCTTTTGAATCTAGAATTGTTTCTCCACTTCAGTTTTTCCATTCTATTCTGCAGATCTTGATGGTATCTCCCTGTGGAGTCGCCTCCATCTTGTGAAATTCAACTCCTTTAAAAATTCAATTTCTTCACATCTTCCTCTCAAAAACACCTTCCAAATTTCCTATCTCCTTCGAAGGCTCTCCCGTCTTACCTGCAGAGAACATAAAGAAACTTGGAAATCTTGGAAACCTCATATCACAATGATCCAAAGGTGATCTCATAAAGGATGGGAGTCTTGTTTAGGCTGAGTAATTTTTATCCTCCTAACAGTTACACTAATTATAATAGGGTCTTATCCGCCCTTGTATGGAAAACTGTTCCCACATTTTGGGTGGGTCCGATTCCGCCCTTCTTTTGAATAGGGTTGAAGCTAGGGCTAAAAGACTAATAAACTGTCCCCTACTTTAAAACTTCCTTGACCCTTTTTACCATAGGTACTACAACGGTAATTGCTCAAGGGAGTTGACCTTTTGCATTCCACCTCCATTGCGCCTCCCTAGTAGCACGTAGCACAAGGGGTGCCCTGCTTTCTCATGAATTATGTGTAAATATTAGGAACCCCAGACTTGTTAACTGTGGTGCCACCTTCTTTCCAGCCACCTCTCTTCTGTGGAACACCCTACCTTCATCTGTTTTTCCTGCTGCATTTAATCTCCCTCCCTCTTTTTAAGGCGTCCATCTGCGCTCACTACCGAGATATGTATTAGGGTTGGGGCTGGGTGGGTTCCTTTTTTTTTTTTTTTTTTTTTTTTTTTCATATTTTTTGCCCCTCCTTGAAAAGGGCCCTGCCCGTAAATGATGGTTTTACCTCTTATTATATATATATATAGTATATATATATATATACAAATTTGTTTATATAATATTATATATATATTATATATATAATATATAATATATATTATATATTATGAATAATTAATATAATATAATATTATATTTATATATATATATATATATATATATATATATATATATATATATATATATATATATATATAACCCACATTTACATTCCAATATATCATTAATGAAAGATAAATGAATATATATATATAATATTATATATATATATACAAAGTGTTGTTTTCTTTTCTATTCCTCGCAATATGTGCTTCTGACAAGTTTATATGTTCTATTTGCCTTAAATATATATATATTATATATATATATATATGATATATATATATATATATATATATATATATATATATATATATATATATATATATAGTATATATATTATATATATATATATATATATATATATATTAAAGGGTTTACTGGATGTCCATTTTCAATATTCGCGGATGGGGATATTTATTTTTAATATTGTAGGATGCGGATAGTGGATAGTTTAAGAACTTATCCACATGTAAAATGATATTTTAAAATCGATAAAAATATTTGAGTAAAAACATATTATTTATCAGTTAATCTTAAATCATAATGGGGAATTCTACTTTGGGGATTCAACATTAACAACAGTAAGGGGCTGGGGTTCGATCCAAGAGAGAAGGAGGTCTTTATCATGGTTTTAGTGATGCAACAATTCGACCACTAGGGAAAGAGATTGGAAGAAGAGTCAGTAAAAGTGCAAAGGGACTAGGTCTTGAGTGTTCTAGGGTTCTGCATGAGGGTATGTTGTTACAGGTGATAATCCTTAGTTGTGAAATTATGGGTGTGGAATAAGAGGCATAGATCTAAGGTGCAGCCTGTTCAGATTAATAGTCTTGGAGGAGTGTTAATTGTTAGAGGAATTGATAAAATGAGGAATGAACGTATTAGGGAGTTAGGTGTGGTGTGAAGAAAGACGTGAATGGAAGAATGAAGGAGAGTATATTAAGATGGTTTGGTCATACTGAAAGGTTGGAAAATATTCAATTGGTTAAGCTAATGTATGGTGGTGAGTGTACTGGGAATCGACTGACTGGGAGACCGAAGAAAAAGCAGATTCAGTCAGTAAATATATGCCTGAAGGAAAAAAAATGCTAGTTTTTCAGAGGTGGGAACAAAAACGCATAATAGGAGTGAATGGCGTTGTTTTGTGAGTGGCATGGTTGTGGGCTCGGCTCAGGGATGAACCCCTAGCATTGGCGAGATACCACAAACATATTGTGGATTTTTGGCACCGAGGGGCTCACACTTAAGGGTATGAGGAGAAGGTATGGGGAAGGGGGGAAACTTTCCTTTCGACTTACGTCACATTCTTCTATTTAACTATTCGGTTTCCGGTGTATGTTGCGCAACTCACCCCCAATCTGGGGTCAAAGATAACGATAAGGAAAAATTGACAATAATATATATATATATATATATATATATATATATATATATAATATATATATATATATATATATATATATATATATATATATATATATATATATATATTATATATATATAATATATATTATATATATATATATATTATATACTATACTCTGTATATGAATTAAGGTTTTCAATATTCCCAATTTAAAGAATTTTGTGACAATTATTCCGATAAAGCCAAACATTTACATATCCTCAAAATAGAGAAGGTGTGAATGCTAAAATTTTCATTATAAATCTTTCAAAAAAAGGTTGCAAGTCAATAACGTTTTATTATTATATTATTTTTATTATTATTTTTATTATTTTATTAAAGGTTCAAAAAAATTTTTTTTTTTTTTTTTTTTTTTTTTATTTTAAGGCAACTTTAATACCTTTTCCATTTTAAAAAAAAGGGACCTATGGAATACAAGAGAAAATAAAAAAAAATAAAGGGACGTGAAAATAAAGTGTATTGTCTAGCAACTCCAACAAAAATATAATGTATTATTCCGAAACTCCAACAAAAAAAGCATCTGCCACCAAAGCCATGCTATAAATGAACTTCATTATCCCATATTATGATAATTTCTATGCTTTTATTATCATGCAAATATTTTTGGAGAGACACCTAACACAGACACCCTCTCCATTAGGGAAAAATATTATAGGTAAACATTAAAATCTATTATTAAAAATCTCTCTCTTTTATAATATAATTTTGTATTATTAGATACTAAACAAAATATTACTGTATTATGATTCACTGTTTGTAAATAGACAACACTCTAAAAATGTAAATTCTTTTTCTCTTTTGCATTTAGGATATCAAAACTAATACCAAATAACTTTGATGTTTAAATTGATAACTTATCAGTTTCATTTTAAGTGATATGGTGTCATTTTTGTGATTGTCCTCTCTCTCTCTCTCTCCTCTCTCTCTCTCTCTCTCTCTCTCTCTCTCCTCTCTCTCGTCTCTCTGCTCTCTCTCTCTCTCTCTTCTCTCCTTTTTTCTCTCTCTCTCTCTATATCTATATATATATATATATATATAATATATAATATATATATATATATATATATATATATATATATATATATATATATATAATATTCATTATTTAGTATAGGTTATTATATGTTATATATATATTATATATATATATATATATATATAATAATATATTATATATATATATATATATATATATATATATATATATATATAATATATATATATATATAGGTAGTTGTGTATGTGTGATGTATGTACTGATGATGTTGTATGGTGATGGTATGTGTATGTAGTAGTATGTATTGGTGTAGCTATGGTATGTGAGTGTATTGGTAAGTGTTATGTTATGTATGTATGTGTGTGTATGTATATTTAATTAAAAGGAAAATTGGAAAACAATAATTCTTCTAATCTTATCTCAGATCGGCAGTATGACTTCTGTAAGTAACTCTACGCTGATGATTCCTTTCCCTTCGATCTGACCCTTCGTAAGGACAAATGATCAAATAAAAGGGAAAGGAATCGCCAATATTTCATCATCATCCATAATCATCATCCATCATACAAAATCATCCAATATTTTGTTGATTTTTTCTTTGTTGTACCCTAGTTCTTGGCATATCAAAAGTTTTTCAAAATAAAGTTTAAAATCTTTGATTTTAATATTTGATTTCTAGATAGATTTTTGATTTTGATTTCTAAATTTTACTCTTTCTGTTTCTTTCCTCCTCTCTCTGTATCCTTTCTTATTTCCTTTCTGGTCGTTCTATTAAATCAGCTGATGTGAATGTACATCTTTCATTGTTTAAATCTATCAAAAGTGGTATTATTATACTCAGGACTCTCTTCTATTTTCAACCTGTTTTCTTCATTTCAATAATGACTTTCTATCTGTCAATTCGTCACCCGTCTCCACTTATGCAGACAACTCATCCCTTGGTTACTACTTTAACTTCGAAAGACAAATTACAAAACTTCAAATGGTTGACCCTGGTAAGGTGCTTTTGAGTAATTAGCCTCCCTCCCTCTCTCTCTCTCTCTCTCTCTCTCTCTCTCTCTCTTTCTCTTCTCTCTCTTCCCCTCTCGTTGTTTGGCGGTGGTGTCTGGTTCTGGTGGTTGTCCGTCCCGCCTGTCCTCTCTCTTGTTCACTCTGTCTTCTTCTCTCTCGTCTCTCTCTCTCTCTCTCTTCCCTCTCTCTCTCTCTCTCACTCTCTTATCTCTAGGGTCAGAGAGAACTCGGTTCTTTTCAGTTCCTCAGACTCAGAGTTTCTTCATTTATCAACTCGGCATAGTCTTCTACACAAATATAACACCTTCGAAAACAAAACTCAAATCTCTTTCTTCTGTTCTTAATATTCTCAGTATTTCTTTTTTACGTAATCTTTCTTGGAAGGAACAAGTTATCTTTCTCATTTTTAATAAGATTCTATGAGGCTGGGTGATCTGAGGAGATTTTGGAACTACTTCACATCATTCTGATTGCTATCTCTGTATATGAAAGTTTTTCGTTATTGTTTGGAATATACTTCACACATATTTTGGAGTGGTTCTACTTACATAACTTTTCCTTAAAGGGTGGTGTCTAGTGTTTTTCGCTCTTTGAACTCTTCAGTTCTCAATGTCTAAATCTCATTTTGTCCGTCGAGCTGTTACTTCATTATCCTTAAATTATCACAATCACAGCCAAACATTGTTTTGTTTTGACATCTCTGGTCGTATGTGATGAACTCGCTGTTTAAGGCTTAAATAAACCAAGAAATCTTTCCCACTATATGTGCTCGGCACTGCCTGATATTCAAGAAAAGTTTACTGCATCAGTTACAGCAGAGTCAGCTTTTTCCTTTTATTTCACTCCTCATATGCTTTAAAAGCTTAAAAAGCATTTAATCATTTCACGTTGGAATGTTTTGATTTTTTTTAAATATACTTGTAGGATAAAGCTTTAATTATTATTGTAAACCAAAAACCTATC
>JABUQX010087377.1:57500-67154 GCA_015478945.1 Trachelipus rathkii
AGAGAGAGGAGAGAGAGAGAGAGAGTTCTTCTCCATCGAACCATTTTCCATTCTGCTTCTTCATCACAAAATCCACACAGGCAAAGTGGACAGTCACAAAGGCATTAAACAACAACAACAAAAAAAACAGCAACAACCCCAGCAACAACAACAACAACAAAAACAAACCATCAGCAAACAACAAAAAACAACACATCAAGCAACAACAAAACACAACAACACAACAAACAACAACAACAAAACAACATGAAAGCTAACACCACTCACAAAAAAGCCATGAATGTGATTTAATTCTGCCCTTTTTTCGATTCATTTTTTTTCCATTCTTCTGCCTCTAATTATTAATTATTAATTATTCATTAATTATTTATTATTATTATTATTATTAATTATTCATTATTTTCCATCTTAAACAATTTTAAATTATTACAATTAATCATTCTATTTTATATATTTTTTCATTTGATTTGTTAGTCACATAGTAATGAAAACGAAGTATTGTTGTTCAGTTGCGAATTTTTGAGAGAGAGAGAGAGAGGAGAGAGAGAGAGAAGAGAGAGAGAGAGGAGAGGAAGAGAGAGAGAGAGAGAGAGAGAGAGAGAGAGAGAGAGAAGGCATGGAATGTTAACGAAGAAAGTTCTGCCCTGAGGCCGTCGGCCTTGAGATATTTGGCCCAAAATGTAACAGAAAACGAAACAAACAAATACAAGCGTGGTATTATTTACGATCTCTGTATATAACGTGTTCGACGCTGATAAACTATCCTAGTGACTATTAAAGAATTAGATGCAAGTCAGTATTCCTCTGTGATAAAGTGCACATATCATCAGCTCTATTATTTATACCCAGGTAGGAGAGTGAAACCACCATTTAAATAGTTTTTTTTTTTTTATTAGTTATGTAGATATATATAAATATATTATATATATATATAATAAATATATATATATATATATATATATATATAATATTATATATATATATATAATATATATTATTATATATATATCCACCCGCAAACGTCCCCTTGTGCGTCAGGAGGGAATATTGTAAATTCTCCAGAAACTTCTGTTCTTATAATGGATATTATATAGTTAATCAGTTTCGTTCTTGCGCACCCCTCAAGATCTTTGTCGGCCAAGAGGCGTATCTTAGCTGAAAGTTTTATTCGGATAGGGAGAGGGATCTGTATTCTAAATCGTTCAACGCTGACTGAATATGTTTTAAACATGCTATTTATCTCGACTATTTTCTCTATTTGCCCGTCCATTATTGAAACACCTCCATTACACTTCAATGATATATCGAAGTATACAGTTTCACGTCCCTCCTTCGCTGCAGCTGAAGCTCGCATTCTATAACCATTTACATCATCTGATGCATATATAACACGTGTTCTTGTAGGATCACGGGGTGTGTAAGGATGTCTATCTGAAAAATCCGACGTGTGACTGACACATGTATACCAAGATTTTAAAATGAAGCAGTACTTTTGAATATACGAAATAACACCCATAGCTGCCGTCTTTTCAAAATGCGCTATAATTCCAAGAGCTGTTAACACTACAACTTCCTAGCCGATACTGTTGCCAACAAGAGAAACAGTCTATCCCCCACCTTTAAACTAACAACGTCATAAACGTGAATTTTCATGAGACTTTACCATTCATTTCATCGGGAAATTCTCGATGTATATACATATATTATATATATATAATATATATAATATATATATATATAAATTTTTCTGTATATATATATATATATATATATATATATATATATATATAATATAAGGAAAAAGGATAGTAAAATACGTTTTTATTTTAAAGCTTTCATCATGTATTCGGAAACTAAATAATCATTGACAAATAAATTTTTAGCATCGAAAATATTTACAAAATCATTGACACAGATATCGTTTAAAAAACACTTAATGAAATAAATACAATAAGAGTCAGCCGGCTGCCTTGTGTTGTTGACTGAGGAAAGATAATTTTATATTTGTTATATTAGGGTTTAGTTATTATATCCATAATAAATTTCAAGTTTAAAGAGTCAATCAGGTATACATCTTCCGTTCTTCTCCTTGTAGATGGAAATCCAGTGACCCGACGATGTCACATCTCGATGTGAAGTGTTGAACACGAAGCCGCTATCCTTTTTCAACCTTACAGATCTACTTCATTAATAGCGAACACTCCTAAAAATCGAGGTTCTCGTTTTTAAACATAGCTTTTATTTCTTCTTCATTCATATTTAGTAATTCAAAAGCACATTACGTGCTCTGTCAATTTCAATGAGTTGAGGATGTTCCAGATAAACGATGACGGTAATGGATGTCTGCAGACTTCCGCTAAATTGAAAGATTTAGGCCTAATGTCCCCTTTCTCAGAATTGTTTAAATGACTTTGCGATGTAACTAAGCTTGAAAGATTGGGCTGAGATCAACGCATAAAGTTACTATTCGATCGCGTATTTTCTTTCAAAGATTCATACCAGTACCACTATCCCCACATGAAACAGTGTTGGCTTAGATCGTGGAAAGGTCTCGAACATAGAGATTGTACCCCATTATACGACATTTCATATAATCACGTCCGTATGGCTGCCCATTCACATGTAAAACTGACGACCCCTAGATGAAAGGAGGGCGAATTTATAGTTGGTGATTTTTTATAATTGCCTGAATATGGCTTCGTGCTTCTACAATTCCAGCTATTAACTTTTGAGGGAAGATTCCGCTAACAATATTTGGAAATGCTGATGCCTTGAATAAAACCGTGAGTGAAGTTTAAAATACTTGGTTTCACTCTTCTGATTGGTACTTGGCTGTGGTGCTTAACGAATTACTCAATCCAATTGCCCATTGGGAAATAACTCTCACCTTTCTAACAATAGAGAAAAGCCTCTAACAGTTTGAAGAAGGTTCTGGACAGCCAGTGTAGCAATTAGGAATCACTTGTATTTTTATTAAAGTATTGCGGAAAATTTTCGGGCTTGATTGCGGGACACAGCCGGAGTTTGGGCATCTTACAGATGTAATAAATAAGTCTTTCCTGAGAGAAATATATATCACCATTTAAACGACCGTAGAATTCGTAAGTGTTATTTATGACTTTAGCAGCTTTAGCTGCATGTGCATCCTCATCTTTGAAGCTGTAAAAACCACATGATTGAAGATGAGACTGCTTAGCATCATCAGAAAAGTTCAGTAGATGTTCTATGTAGCTTCTATAAGGATAACTAGCTGCTGAAGTGCCGAAGCGAAGTTTCATTGAGTAACATCAATCTGACTTAAAACCAAGAACTATAGAAAGTTCGGTACTGTATACACTATGTAGATTCGCCACCTGTAAGGAAGGTCTGTACCATCAGGTTTTGTCAATTTCGTTTTAAAATATAGAAATACATTAGGATTGGATTCTAGATACTGGTCTGATGTTGTCCATGGATATTGAACTCTAAAGGAACGTCAGTGCTGGTGATCGAGTGTGTGGGATTAATGCTGATGAAGTTGCTGTCGCTCACGCTAATCTGAGTAGGATTCATCGAGAAGAGATCCAATTCGGATTTGCAGCAGTCTGGACTAGCAGGGTGAAGGAAATGCATCTTGGCGGGGCGGTGTTAGGCTGAATAATGAACAAGCCTTCATATGTGCTCCACTTATATACATGTTAGCCGAAAGTTTTAGTTAAAGATGCCATCTAGTAGTTAAATGGTGAATACATCAATACGTTTTGTAGATTTGGGCCTTTTAGCCTTAGGGTTTTTCCGCACTGTGATTTTCTTGCGGACTTGCTTCTTCTTCAGAGCTCTCTTCGTCTTTGGCTTTTTCCTACTTGTGACACTCCTGCGTCCTTTAACTTTAGACCTGCCCTGACCTGTCATTTTACGTCTTATTTTGCGTTTAACGTCATCGAGCATCTCGTCGGAAACCTCGGCAATCCGCCTTTTTAATGAAGAACGAGGATTGGCTCCTGTCGCTATATCTTGCATCGTGTGCAGACCTGTTCTTATAGCTTTTTTACCTAGATATTCACCCCCTCTTCTAAACACAGGGATGGCGCTTCGCAATAGCTTAGTGAAAAATCCTCCAAGACCGTATCCTCTCTGGGATCTCGATCCAATGAATACTCTCTCCATGGTTATTACTTATGTAACTGGAGCTTCTTTCCTATACTATCTTTACACTGCAAGAGTATACCAATGAATGAAAAAATGCAATTGATTATGTCCCTTATATATCCTGCAGAGTCATCTATTTCTTGAATGAATTCCAGTAGCATATAGATGAGATTTTCAATTCTGATTGATTAAAAAATGTTCCATCATTTTATAGCTGCTGAGGTCGTTTCTTTCTAATGTGGACTTTACACATCAATGTGCCACTTGTAAATGGGTATGGCCGACCTTCCACGTCCTTTATATGTACTCTTATAGAGCCGATCGAAGACCTGTTCAGTGAGAGATAGTGTACATTTGGGAATGTTATTACCTTACTCTCTTGAGGAAAATAAACTACCCTCATCAGAGGGGCTGTAGTATCACCCACATACTGGTGCTCGACTATGTCAGTGTAAACATATGCCATACCAGGATGTTTGAGCATCTCGGAGGTGATGCAAGTATAATGTAACACCCTGTCTTGTTCATCGATTAATTCTTCCTTGGTTATATGTTCATTTTCTACTGTTTTCATAACCCTTTTCAGCATAGTAGGTACATCATGGAGGACATCTAACCAGCCTTCACGTTCATGAACGTGTTTCCGTTGCCATGACGATCTCCTGAGGAAAAACACGTCAATATCTCTAAGGTTAATACCTGCCGTTGATCTCAAAGTAATTAATACTTCATCATCAGAGGGGTGGATATCTGTATTGTAAATTAGATCTCTACACATATTACTAGTCGCTAAAAGCGTATTTAAATAACTGAACATTGCAGGAACTGACTTGAAATAGGATTTCCTCATTACAATTCTTTCATAAAAGTATTCTCTTGTGCCCAAAGTGACGCGGGTTAAAGCACCTGTGTTCTTCACATCCAATATAGTTTCAACACAATCTACACTTCTGTAAACATTCATCCAATAAAGATTATGCGGTACATTTTCCACATCTGTATTTAATATCACTTCACACAGCCCGACTTCATAGACGTCTCTTTCAATGTCAATAGGGTTCAGTAACTCTGTCGTGAAGTCTTGAGAGCCTTATTAGGCAGGATTGTAGATTCAACGAAGCGATGAAGGCAGAGTTAAATTAGAAGTGACTGTGCTCGCCAATGGTCTCAATGAATACTGATTAATGATTCTTAATTTCACTTGCTTTTATTATACGGAGTTAAACTTGTCAGGATATCCTACCCATTTAACCAAGTACTGTTTATTTCGCCCCTTTCCTTTCGAACCTAATATCTTTTCAATTTTATACACATTACTTTCAGGATTGAAGCGTATTTTTTGTATTTCCTGTTTATAAAAACCTCCTTTTATTTTTTCACCGTATAAATCCTCCAAATAATATAATTTTAAGCCATCGTAGGGGAAGTCTCGAATATTGTAAACTTTGAAAACCTCTGTAGACCATCCCGCTTCATATCCTTTCCTAAACCTTTCCGCCTGTCTGGAGACTCGTACGTAATCGCCTAAGCACACACCTTATCCTTTATTTTCCTGGCTCTTCGTTGTGGATGAGGCAGCATCGCAGGCTTTATTTTCGACATTTCTAGAGGGGTGGATTTTATAGTTCTATGGAACGATCTATTATAAGAATGAGCAAGGTCTTGTAGTATGTCAATATACTTAAAAGTGTTCATGCGGGTAAAGTACCGGTGACATTTTCTCCTTGATGGTACGCTGTACTCTTTCAACTATAGCTGCTTTATTCACTGAAAATGTATTGTAATACCCCATGTCGTGCTCTTTAACTAATTCTTGAAATTCATGGCCTAGAAACTCACTGCCTTGGTCAGTCCACAGCATTCTTGGCCATCGCTTGTCACCCTCTATAATTTCTCTCAACGCCTCAGATACAGTATCTGACTTTTTATCTTTTAAAGGTTTTAACCATAAATATCTAGAATACACATCAATGGTAAAAAGTATGTATTGATATCCATCGTTGTACGAGCTGTATTTAACCATCTCGGATAAATCCATCTGCCACACGCTATCGAGACAGGGGGCTACGGTTTTCCGGGTAGGAAATTTTCTGCGAACAGGTTTATGCAGAGTGAAAGCCTCCTCACCTTCTAGATATGCTTTCAACTCTTTCCGGGCAATGTCCGGAAACCTCGAGGCAAACCTTGTGAATCCACCATAGCTATTAGGTTCCTTCACATCGTAATAATACTTATCAACCACTTCCTTAGCCTTCATGGTGTCTACTGGCAAGAGTAAAAACATTTATATATATATTATATAAAGAAAATATAAAATATATATATATATATATATATATATATATATATATATATATATATATATATATATATATATATATATGGTAAAAGGAAATATAAAACATAGTGATTAATATGATGAATTTATTTATTCATTCACAAGTGAGCAAATTAGAACAATGAACAAATTATATATATATATATATATATATATATATATATATATATATATATATATATATATATAAGAATAATTTTATCCACATAATACATACATATATTGTATAATTATATTGTTTATATTATTATATATATATATATATATATATTATATATATATATATATATATATATATATATATAATATATATTATATATATATATATATATATATATATATTAATAATATTAATATCACCACTGCGTGACTATGAATTAATCCATTTAAGACTGGCGTACGGCTTTTTTCTTATTCTTCCTTTAACCACCCGTTTGAATTTATCTGAAGCGTAGGACATGCCTGAAGGACTAGAATCAGGCCTTGGCGTTTTAGGAATATCATCCAAGTCTGCTAATCTGCGTGTGTTCAAGATTAAAGAGCGTGGAAAATTTATAGTCTGCAGCTCTTGCTTGATTGTAGGCCATCCTGTTACAGCTCTCTTCTTCCAATCGCGTGAGAGGCAAGCTATTAAATCACAATGTTGACCCTTTAACTATCTCAATCATCAATAAATGATTTGACCTTAACTCATTCAAGCTATTTGTTCTTTTAAAATATTATTAGAACGTTTAGATCGTGAATCTGCGACCGTGCTGGTTATGCTCTCCTCTAGGAATTCTTAAAGCTGATTCTTCTATCTTCATCTGACACGGTTTTATTTTCTTTGTGGCGAAAATTGTTTCCTTTACGTCAGACTTATTTAGTGGTCCCTTTAGATGCAAATCCTTGAGACTTAATAATTTCTGCATTGCATCTTGGTATAAGATACGCTTCTCATGGATGTTAATGTCTGAATTTAATATCCGATACACCTCTTGCTCGTAATTGCTTATCTGTTCAACTTTAGGGTCGATCAAGCTGTAAGGCAGAGCTGGCTGCTGAATTTGTGAAGGACTCAAAGGTTGATGATTCTCTAGAGAGAAATGATGCTGATGATTTCGGGGTAGAAATTGTAGTGAGGACGACACCCCGTAAGGCTGTGATTGTGTAGGCTGAGTGTGGGCTCTCTGCAACGACGAAGTAGTATTACATTTCATTTTCTCATACTCGTTAAACGGTAATACAGCGACCTTCTTCATTATGAAGATATCCACTTGGTAATCAGAGGAGCAATAACTGAGAAAAGTAGAGGCAGGAATACACCACCCCCCTTCTGCAACACCTTCTTTTTATTTTTCAGATGCTTTATGTTACGGGAGAGTTTTTTAATGGTGTTTCTATGTCGACGCAGCTTTACCTTCTGAGGCCTGTTTAAAGGAACATTCCCCTTTATAAGATTTAAGCAGAGTTCACATACACACTGGATGAACTTCTCATCATCACAGATTATTTTGCGCTTTTCAGCCGGTTTCAGCTTTTTAAATCTTTTTATAAGAGGCAAATACTTTACAACTAAACTACTCATTATTCAGGAATGTACACAGTTTCTACCTCGTGCGGTAGAATGTTAGTGCGGAGCAGTACTCTATGCGTGTTCCTAGGGTGAAGTTCACACAGCAAGTATCCGTACGGGGCCGAAGTAGCTTCTTTATATACTTTCAAGAACTCTTTTCTTGCTGACGGGAACATCTGTGACCCTAGAACATTCACCTGACTCATATCTCTTCTTTGACCAAACAGGATCAGATACTGAGTGTTTAAAGAAACAGTCCTCATGTGTCTGCTTTGATGAAAAATGTTCTGTGTAATGAAAAATACAGATATATTTAAATGATGGGAATACACCGTAAACGTCTCAGCTATATCTTCGTTTAACTTGTGCAGCATGTCGTCCAGAACTATTACTTTATGACCTTGTACATTTTCCAATGATTTAATATCGTATACACCTTCATGGAATTCTACTATATTATTATACTCATTAAACTTCTCCTGGAATACACTATAGCACCAGATTATTTTCACAGGTGTATGCTCAAAAATTCCACCATCCTTTAATATGTTTAACAGCAGAAAGGTTTTCCCGCAGCCTGTAGGACCCGCCACCATGCATGTAGCAGGACTGAAGAACATGAATTTACCCACATCCATGCTCGTAGCGTGTTCGATGTACAATGCAACTTCGAAAGCTATAGTGAGACATATATATATATATATATATATATATATATATATATATATATATATATATATATATATATATATATTTAAAATATATATAGTATATATATATATATATATATATATATATATATATATATATATATATATATATATATACACGAACGTTTACTCGACGATGTTAAAGCAAGAACTTCAGTTAAAACCTTTACTACATACCTAGAACTTTAATAATCGCAGACCTACATATTTTAACATTAAATATACTCACTGGAATATTAAATATTTTAACATTAATTACATTTACAATAATATTAAAAATATTTATAAGGGTATATAACACTGATATAGACATTCACAGAAACTTCACGAAGACTCAAGATTAATACTCTGTAAATCTTTACAAATATGCCAGTCATTTATGTCGTTGTCTATCATGTAGCTATGTGTCTCTCCGACGCCATCCGAAAGCACATATGTAAAAAGCTCCCTCTCAGATATCATAGTATGTTTGGCCTCTGGATCGGTAGCGTAGATGCTTTCAGCCCATCGTTTTCTAAGAAGATGAATGAATTTCTGCACATCGATAGTGTCTAGGAATCGTTTAATAACAGTATCAGAATCATCAACCATCATTTTCTTGAATGCGTAGTATTCCTCGTATAACATATAATGAACGAATGTTACATAGTTAGATAACACACTCACTCTCTTCATATGCCTTATCACCCTTCCGCCGACCTCTGACATACACTTCAGCTGCTGTATTCCTGAGATGTAGAATCCATGTGAAGTACGTTCAAATGCTTCTAAACCACTAGTCCTTTCCCATAGTCTAACTTCCACGCATATTATGTTCGCATGTTTAGAGAAGGTTAGAGTAAGCTGTTTTTCCTTTGCTCCTTTGCTCTGGCTGATAACTGTTTTCGAGTAGTTTAAAGCCGCTTTAGGGTTAAAGTAATCAG
>JABUQX010087378.1:0-5000 GCA_015478945.1 Trachelipus rathkii
ATTATATATAATATAATTATATTATATATATTATTATTTTTATATTATATAATATATATATAAGTATATATTTATATATATATAATATATTATATTTATATATATTAATAATATTATTATATATATATATTTATATATATTATTATATTATTATATATATATTATTTATATATTAATATATAATGATTATATATATATATACTTAATATATATATATATATATCAGTGGGCGTACCTTGAAGGTTATAATTGGGTAGGCAGTTTAGAGCTTATCTATATATATATTATAAATATTTATATTATATATTATATTTATTATTAATTATATTATTATCATATATATATTATTATATATATATTTATATTATTATTTTATTATTATTTAATTATTTTATTATATTATATATATATATATATTATTATTTATTATATATATTTATAATTATATATATATAGTATATATTTTATTTATAATATTATATATATTAGTTTATTTAAATATATATTTTTAAATTTAAAAAATTATATGAGTGATTTATTTTTTCTTGACAATTTTTTAAATTTAAATATATTATTTTGTTATTAATATATATATTCAATTTTAATTATTATTTATTTTATAATATATTATTATTATTATTATTATTTATTATTTTTGTTGTTGTTCTACTATTATAATTATTTTATATTATTATTTTATTGATTATTTAATTAATTATTTAATTAATATTATTATTATTATGATTATTATTATTATTATTTATAATAATAATAATAATAATAATAATAATAATAATTACTCATTATAATGATATAAGGGTAAGTATATTAATTCAAGTAACGAAATTCGATAATAATAATATTTAATAATAAATAAATTAATAATAACAAGATAAATTTATGAATATTAAAATTCTCTGGACATTCACAGTATCTTTTATTAATAAAGATAAACGTAGGCCTTAAAAGATTTTTTAAAATTATTAGTTTTTGTGTTCACCTTATAGATAAAACTTTTAAAAGCTATTTTTATTTTCAATAAACAAAATCTACTGAGTGACAGTATGCAGCAGCTTATGTATTTTTTTTAATTATTAAATTAAATTGATAAATTAATTAATATATTATTAAATATTGTAAATAAATTAATTTTAATTTTATTTAATAACCATTAATAATAGTTCAAATGGACTTCAAAGTATATTAACTACTGATGCTCGCATCTTTATTACATTTTGATATCACGGTAAAGATTGAAACTTGTCCGTATATTATTTAATATTAATATATTTATTATATATATAATATTATATTATTATAATATATATATATATATTATATATATTTAATATATACTTTTTAAAATCGTTAATTTCGAATGCGGATATTTAGTTATTAATTTATATTATTACTTTTATATAATTTTAATGCATAACATATTATATATATATATATTATATATATATGAGATACGGAATTCCCTCGGCAGATAAGAGGTTAAGCAAGGGGATAATGATCCCCCACACCATCTATTCAAAAAAATCCTTTCAATTTAAATTAAACATTTTGGACATTTAAATATAATAATAATCTGAATGGCATAAATTTCATATATGGAGGAAAAATTTTACATGGTCATAAATAAATGTTAAATGTGGACATATTAATATTTCGGTAATTTTTTCCGGTCATTCTACATTATTATATACTTATTATTATTATTTATTATTATATTATTATTATTCATTATTATTATTTATTATTATTATTATTATTATTAATTATTATTTTTTATTATTATTATAATTATTATTATTATTATTATTATTATTATTATTATATTATTATTATTAATTATTATTATTATTATTATTTTATATATTATTATTATTATATTATTATTATTATTATTATTATTATTATTATTATGTATTTATTATTATTAATGATTATTATTTTTTATTATTATTATTAAATTATTAATATTTAATTATTATTATTATTAATTATTATTATTATTATTATTATTATTTATTATTATTATTATTATTATTTTATTATTATTATTTTTTATTATTATTATTATTATATATTATTATTATTATTAATATATGTCGGCGTCCATTAGATGCTAATTTATGTGCTATCTTTTTAATTATAATTACCGATCAATATTTATATATATATATATAAATATATATATATATATATATATATATATATATATATATATATATATTATAATATATATATATATATAATTATATATATATATATAAATATATATATATATACATATATATATTTATATATATATTATATTTATAATATTATATATATTATATATATATTATATATAATTATATATATATATATATATATATACATATATATATTTATATATATTAATATATATTATATATATATATTATAATATATATATATATTATATATATATATATATATTATAATATATATATTATTATTTATATATATATATATATATTATATTATATTATATATTTATATGATGATATATATTAATAGTATAGTATATTTATATATATATATTATGTTAGTTGATGTGTGTGTGATGTGTATCGAATTGTTTCTTTTTTACGTTTACTGGCAGGATACGGATTATGTTATGCTGTACTGTTAACCATTATTAACTATAGTGAGATAATATTAAATCTTTACGTACGGCCGATAACAAAGTTAAATATCACTATTATATTATATATCTTAGAGATATTAGGGTAGGTGTATTACGTTAAAAATAATTATCTAAGTTATTGCATCCAGTCAAATTAAGAGACAGTTACTTAAGTGTAGCAAGTAGAAAAGTTGTTTTTTTTTTTTGGTTTTTTTTATAAATTAGTTTCTTTTTTTTTCACTTTTTTTTGAATATTAATTATTATTTATAATAATTTTTATATTATTATAAGTTTATTATACTATTAATTTAATTTATATTTATTATTATTATAAAAGTTAACACGAATTAAATATTGGGTAATTAAGGATTTAGCTACCTACCCTATTATTAATACATATATTATTATTATATTAGATATATTTATATTATATTTTATATTACCATTACATTACCGTATTATTATTAAATTATTACCCACTATTACTGATTATATTAATATTTATTAATATATATAATTATATTTATCAAGATAATATTAAATTAAACAATTATAATTCATATCAAATTTTTAATTAATTATACATTTTATTAATATTAATATATTATAATATATTATATATTTATATTTAATTATATATTATAATATATTAATTATATTATTTATATTATATATTATATAATATATATATTTATATATATATTATATAATAATTATATATATATATATATTTAAATATGATTATGTGGGTACTATATATTTATTTAATATTTTATTCATTATTTATAATATATATATTATATCTATATATTATTATTATATATATAATATATTATTATATAATATTATTATATATATTATAATAATATTTAATATATAAGATATTATTATTATTATAAGTATTATCTTCAAGAATCAATCTTGAAATATATTCTTATAAAAAAAAATATATATATATATAATTATTATATATATATATTATATTAAATATATATTATTTATTTAATATATTTTACGCTAATATACCTATTATAAAATTATTTAATATTCATATATATATTATTGTATATATTAGTTCAGAAATTAAATATAATTTAATATAAAATTATATTATAATATTATTATATTGATATTTGTATATATATATTAATAATTATATATATATATATATATATATATATATATATATATATATACAGGGTGGCCAAGATAAAAGAGGCCCCGTGTTATATTTGTTTTTATATATGTATTTATTTGTATAATATTTGTAGGTAGCTGAGTGTCTATGATATTTTACACGGTAGGGGCGCTGCTCGAGCGGAGTCCACAATGATGTGAGCGGCAATTAGTCATCTGTGCGACGTTTTCAGTAGTCTATTTGAAGCTTGTTGTGAAAAGAGGTCTGCAGAATGCCTTTTTCAATTCAACAAAGAGTGTTTATTGTTGAAACTTATTTTGGATGTAAATCGTTTTAAACGTTAAATGAAATGTTCACTCACGATAAAATACCCAAACAACTGTTGCAGCAAAGAGTGTTGTGCAGAAATCGATTAGTAAATTTCGAGCAACAGGTTCGGTCGCTAACGCCAAACGTAACCGTGAAAAGAAAGTTTGTTTGGCGCAAAATATTGCACGTGTGCAAGAGACTATGTTTAGAAGTGGACGGAAATCAACTAGAAGTCTATCCGCACAACTAAACATCAAACGAACTTCATGTCATAACATGTTGAAGCTGTTACATATGCGACCATTCAAAGTTGTGTATCCAGGTTCAAGGTGAACATTTTTCAGAACTGCCTGTGAACCTATTTGACAATTTGAATGTTCAGTACTTTGTTTTTCATAATAATAATAATTCGATATTCTGTAACATTGTGTAATATACATCATAAACCCGAGTTTAATTTCTGCCATGTGCTTATAGACTTGGGGCCGTCTTATCCTGGCACTCTGTATATATATATTATGGCGCATCTGACTCGTCCTGGGAAAAAATTTGGCGTATGGTATGCAAAAGGTTGGCTACGGCTGGACTGAGAACATTTAGTAAAATTACATATATTGTTGTTAAAAATTAAAAGAGCAAAATTTCAAATATCCGGAGCAAAGAAAAAAAAATAATCTTGAACAGGCGATCTCATGGCTGACATTCCAAAAATATAAAAGCTTAACTTCTCCATCTTCAATAGTAATCAGGCAAGATATATCAACCAAAATTACGAAAGTTTTTGTCAGCTTACAATGAAAGAGGTAAGCGGGCAATTATTGTTACATATACGATGTTCTTATCAATTTCGATATTAGTAAATACTTCGGCATATCCTCTACACATCAGTCAAACAA
>JABUQX010087378.1:7500-12500 GCA_015478945.1 Trachelipus rathkii
ATTATATATATATTATATTATATTATATTTATATATATTTATTATATTTTAATTATTATTATTAATTTATATAATATTTATTATTATATATATATATATATTATATATTATTATTATTATATTATAATAATTACTATTATTTTATATATATTTATATAATTTAATATATATTATATAATTTAATTATTAATTTAATATTTGGTATTATATATATATATATATAAGTAAAACTGGGAAGTGATCACTAAGTTCTTATATATTCACAGCTTTGGATAATTTAGAGGATGCAGGGGTTAGCAAATGAAGATGAGGTTGTATTTTTAGAGGAGAGATTATTGTTGAAGAGTGTTGTAAATATATTTCATTGCTTCATATTACTCAGTGATGTTAACAGAAAGTTAGGGAAGGAAGTAGATTAGAGAGACTTCTGTATGATATTGAATGTTTATGAAAATGATACGGTAATTTTATAAATCCATTTTAAAGTCACTTATTATAATTAAGTTTACATATACTCATGCTTAAATTTAGATTGATATTTATAAAAGTGATTATATTAAACAGTATACTGAATTTATACTTCAGACGCTGATATATTATTAAATATTATATTTATATATATTATATATATAACAGTAAGAGCGGTTAATTACATGGACAACAAAGAGAAGAGAGGAGAGTAGAAAACAAGCGGCGGAGATGAGGGAATTAAGAACTATGATTGGAAAGAGTATGATTGGAAAGAGTAGGAGAGACAGATTAAGGAATGAAGTAATTAGATAAGTTATTATTTTATGATTAAATATTACTCGGGATGAAGTTAAAGATATAACTGTATTAAGATTTGATTAATTGATTAGTGGGAGATATGTAAGTAATGGTTGAGTTATAACTCAAATCTGGATAGGATGGGAACGGTACAGAATGCCGAAAAGAAATAGATGGAGAAATCTAGGACACCAGATAGTCAAGAGACCAAGGGGAAGGGACCGAAAAGGATAAGAGATAGGTTCGGAAGTGCGTGGTATTGTTGAATTTGACTATATGAATTAGACGCACTAGTCAGCTACACAATACTCGTTAGTGGTGCTAATATTGTTTGAACGCACGCGCAGAAGTAGAGCCGCACGACGCGTTGTTAATTGATCCCATGGAGATTATTAAGAGTTAAGGACGCTATTGTCATACGGCTGTACAGGTAATTAATGAATGAAATCCTCTCTGTTGAGAGGAATAATGATTAAAAGATCAGTATAATATATATTATTTATTTATATATTGTATATATATATTATAATATAATATTTAGTATATATATAATTATAATATATACTATATTTATATTATTACTAATATATTATATTAATATTATATTAATATATTATATATATTATTATATATTTAATATTATTATTATATATATTTTTTAAATATATTCAGGGGATCAACCACCTTATAAATTTTACTATATTAGGTACATCCCATGATTATAATATATATATAATTAAATATATTTATTATATATTTATATATTATCATATATATATTTATATATATATTATATATTATATAATATTATTTATATTATATATATAGTATATATTAATATTATATAATATTTATATAAATAATAATTAACGATATTAATTATTATGTTAAAATTAATATTATATATTATTATTAAAGTATTAATAATATTAATTAATATTATATATAATTATATCTAATTTAATATATTATATTATATATTATTAATTATATATTGATATATATTAAGTTATTATATATATATAATATTATTATTATATATTAATTAATAATAATATTTAAATATATTAATATATTTTATGTATATTTATATATATTATATATATTTATATAATATATTTATATATATATTATATACAATATAATTAATATAATATATTTATATATATATATATGTATATATTTTTAATATATATATATTATGTATATATATTATATTAATATAATTAATATAATATACTAATTTATATATATAATATATTATATATATTTATATATATAATTTTAATTATTTTATATATTATATTATTATATATTATAATATTATATATTATTATTATATATACTATATATATATATATACTTTTATGATTTAATATATAATTATTATATACTATATATATATAAATATATAGTTATATTAATATATTTATGTTATATTATATTATAAATTAAATATATTTAAAAATAATATATTATATAATATTATATTATATATAATATATATTATTATTATTATATATATATTATATTATTATATTTATATTATTATTTATATATATATAATTTATTATATATATATATTATATATATTATATATATATTATATATATATATATATTATTATTATTTTATTATACTATATTATATTATATATATATATTATACATATATATATATTTATATATAAATATTATATAATAATAAAATAATAACTACTATAATAATATAAATATATACTATATATTATATAATTAATATATTATATTTTATATATATTTATATATATTATATATTATATAATTATTATTTATTTAATATTATATTTATTTATTATTATTAATTATCATTATATAATATATATATATATATATATATATTATATATATATATTATATAATAATAATTTATTAATTAAATATATTATTATAATATATATATATATTTATATATATATTGATTTATAAATAATTATATATCAGGGGGTATATTACATAGGATAGTGCAGGGTATTTGTTAAGTTACTACCCATATTATATTTCGAGAACTCATTTTGTAAAATTTATTTAATATCATTTAATTTAATGGTTAATAGTATAAAAAATTTATTGCAATTTTATTTTGACTTAATGTTCAAAAAATGAAACTGATTTATAAAATTATTAATCTAATAGTAGATCGCATATATCATTCTATTAATTATTATTTAAACTTATTAATAGAATGAATGGTTCCCTGGGAATTTTACCATCTTTCTCTGTTAATAAGAGTGGAATTCTAATCTGAGGGCGTATGCTATAGTATTTTGTATTTTCATATATTAAATATTTTACATATATAATAGGGAGACCAGTTAAGGCAGTGATATTATATATATAAGCGTATGCATATACCTATAATTTGCTGTACGAACACGAATTAAAATACGAAAATTCGACAGGTTTAAGAACTTATTCGTTCACTTCATAATTAGTTGCCGAGTGGATATATCGTATTAGAATATTATAAATTTGAAAAAAAGAATTTTGATATACTCTTCTCTCTCTTCATTTCATTGCTTCTACTATTAATTCTTAAATATTTATAATATATATATTATATTATTATATTATATATTTATTATATTATTATATGTATATTTATAATTAATTTATAATTTAATATATTATATTAATATATATATTTAATATAATATATATATATATATTATATACTATTATATATATATAAATAATTAATAATATATATATACTATATTTTATATATCATATATATTAATATTTAATACTATATAATATATAAGAGCCTAGACTTTATATATAATAGCGGAGAACACTGAGGCCTCACTAATTAAAAAGATGAAGGTTGGAAAAAGAAAAGAGAAAGATTATTAGAATATATATATAATAATAAGTAGAATAAAAGAGCTAAAGATAGGTATTATACATAGAAATCATCAAGATGATTGGAGGCATACGGATTTTAAGTATGAGATTAGAAATTTAGTATAAGGTGGCTGGGTGAGTGAGATTGGGTATATCTCTTAGAGATAGACTCAATTTTGTTATTCAGACTGTGAGTTGTAATGAATGAATAACTATATTATTATAGAATAAATATAATATAATAAAATATCTAATAGAATATTATTTATTTAATTAAAATATATTTAAAAACTTATAATTTATATTAAAATTATAATTCAATTATATTTTAATATTATTAATAACTGAGGGATGACTCTATAAAGCATATAAATTTAATTCTGATATATATTATTTTGAATTTATATAAAGTATTACTTACTTAATTAAGTAATAGTGACCAACACATTGGATTATATTATAGTTATTATTTTATTTATAAAATATAATGTATTTAAAGAAGGTAAATAAGATCAATTTATCGGCGTTTTAATCGGCTCGTATAAGTACTAAATAGAAAGGAATTGGTGAACCTAGTACATACCTAAAATGGCGTTCCTAGGTATATCAGCTCGTGTTAGATAATGAGCATAACTCGTGAGTGACCAACTTGAGTTAGCGAAAGACGTACAGTAGTTCGTATACTACTTGAGTGAGTTCGGTGGTAGATAGGTTTCTCTCTCGTGTCAAAAGACGTTACTTGGCAGATGTACGATGCACTGAGAGTTTTTTTAGTTTGAAACTCTTGCATTTTTGGTAACGTGTTTGGGTTAGTGTGGGCACTTAGTAATTCTTTATTAGCATTACTAAGTAAGTATTTCTTTATATAATAAAAATAGTGCAATAATGGAAGTGAGTGTAGATTTTATAATTTGCAAAAATAGCTTAAAAGTTTATTTAAGGAACAAACAAAAAAGGCACTGACCCCCTTCCTTAATCTGGCCGGTAACTGGTAATTGGTTTGAGGGAAATATATTCTGGAAGGAGACCTACATGTTCTATAATATTCACATTAATAACTAATCTTTACAATTAGGTCTAATATTATGTTATTTTACTATAGTATTAATAATATATATATATTATGATTATAATTTAATTATAATTTATTATATATTATATATATTATATATATTAATATATTAATATAATATAATTATATTATATTAATATATATATATATATATAATATATATATAATTAATATATTTAATTAATTTAATAATATATAATATGTATTATTATTAATAATTAAATATTATATATATAATATTTATATTATATATATATATATATATATATATTAAT
>JABUQX010087378.1:25000-32500 GCA_015478945.1 Trachelipus rathkii
TGCTTCCTTTACCTCTCCCTAAAAGCGAGGTTTATGATATAAATTTATAATTTAATTTAAAACTTAAATTACATTATTATGTTTAAAAATTTTCTATAATGATATGAGTGCCTCCTTGTCGAAGTAAAGGGTTTGGTACTGGAGTTTAAGTTTGAGTTCTTTAATAATTCAAAGTTCTTAATTAGCTTCACGAAGTCTCACCTCCCAACGAGTAAGTTTTTTAATCTTAAAAATTGGAAATATAATATTTGTGAGTTTACTGTGTCTATTTTAACTGTTGCTTGTTGTTGTTAAACTAGGTGGTAAATTCTCGACTAATTACGATTGGCGACGCCAGAAGACTACAAACTTTATATATTTATTTAACAAATTAAACGTAAAAACTTAACTATAGGTTTTTGTTAATGTAACGTTAAATTAATTAAAAAATATAATTATAAAATTGTAATATATAAAACTTATAATTGTTCAGTGTTTAAATGGAGGCCATTTTCCTAAATAATACTGAAATGTAAATTTTAAGTAATCAGTCCTGAAGTATTGCATTCTATTTGGACCAACTCTTTTAGGCCGTAGAGCTAATCCTTACTTTATTCCCCAATAGGCTATACCTCATTGGCGCAGTATATTTATAATTGACTATTTAGGTAAATTTTAAATTTTTGAAGTCCTAACTTATTGAGTCCATAGGGCCTACCCTAAGAGGCTTGTGGACTTTGCGCTCATACTGGTTTAGTGGTTAAAACCTGATGGTCCTATATTTAAAATGTAGGCCAATTAAAGGTGCCATAATAATTTCAAGGTGAATTGCCTATTTATATAGGGCTGAGGATGTTCTTTTAGTATTAAGATTTTTTGGTAGACCCGAAGGGACAAGTATTGGCAGGGGTATCTAACTTTTGGGGTAGTAAATCATCAATTCTTATGATTATTTACTTTTAGATGCTCTAGAGGAGCAGAATTTTACTAGCTCTTTCGAACGTTCTTTTGTATTATTTTAAATATATAAATTTTTTTTATTCTTATACACAGGGGTACACGAGGGGAGGGTCAATTTTTGGCAGTGATAAAATAAAAAATTGTGATAACCTTTTATTAATCATCTGATCAGCATAAAACTTTCAGAGCATATATAATCGGGAAGGTTCACAATTTTTTGTTTAGATAAATATTTTGTATATACAGTAGATTTGCCGCTGCGCGAAGAGAAAAAATTTCAAATTTTAAAATTTTGACAGGAGGAATGAAAGAATTGGATTTCCAAAGAGTTATTCCTTTTCGAATTATACATGCTCTGAAATTTTCATATTGATTATATGAATCGATAAAAAAGTTTTTGTAAATTTTTTTTTTAGCTGGCAAAAATTTTATAGCTTCGGGCGGGGTGACCGGGCCGCTTTTAGAGGGGTGAATCGGTCCACTATAATAAATAAAAAACGAATAAAAAAAATTTTTTTGCTTCATCTCAATAGCCATGCCGTAGTACTATGAACTTCTCCTCTCATTATCATAATTTCTAGAGAGTTTTTTTTCGGTTGAAAAACAATTTGGACAGCTTTTTTTTCTCATATATAAATTTATAAAATGCCTTCATAGAATTTCACTTTTGAAAAAAGAGTTTTTTACTTCTTCTATAAAATAAAAAATTGTGGATAGATTTTTAATTATTTTTTTTCAAGTGAGATACACTAGAGAATGTTAGCTTTAAACTGGCAAGGTAAATATATGTTTCCAAAGCGGTACTAGTGGCTAACATCACCTCGGGACCTAACTTGGCCGATTCACGCCCTGTTAAAAATTGATAGATGGAGTGAATCCGGGCCACCATTATTTTTCTATGTTATTATTTATTGCATTTTTTAATATGTATAGCTAATTTTAATATAATAAATAGCGTCGGCGGGGTGACCAGGCCCGCCTCTTTTAGAGGGGTGATTGATAAACAGAACTCTTAAATAAAAATAAAAAATAATAAAAAAAAAAAAAATTTTTTCCTCGGCTCATTTTATAGCCACGCGGTAGTACAACAAGTTTGGGAAGATACACCGTTTTTATTTAGATCATATTTAACTCTAAAGAAAAGTTTTATAATATTTTTCAAAAATGTTGAAACCTCAGGGTACAAACACTCTTCCCTTCAATCGAGACTTCACTTTTGAAAAGTGTGAGTTTTTTTTTAAACTTCGTTATAAAATGATGAAAAATTGTGGATCGATTTTAATTTATTTTTTCCAGTTGGATACAGCTGAGTAGTTAGCTTTAAACTGGCAAAGTAAATTTTTGATCCAAGCAGTATTCGTGGCAGAAAAACGGGGCCTAACTTGGTCAGATTCCCCCGCCGTAAAATTGATGGAGGGGTGCTCGGACGCACCATTGTTTTTCGTATTTTACGTATTATTATTTGACAATTTTTATTACGTATACTTAATTTAAATTAAATATAAAAAGTTACTTATATTAAGTGAAAATTTTTTTAAAAAAATGATAATTTTATGAAAAAAACAGTTTCAAAAAAGTGTCAAATTTTTGGGCGGAGAGGGGTGAATACGGACCACCTATTTATATTCATATTTTATTTATCGTTATTGACATTTTTTTTTTACTTATCTCGAATTTCAATATCTTCATAATTACCATCGTTAAGTAAAATGAAATATAAAATTGAATTATACGTAAAAGACGAATTAAAATAGATGGTCCGAGTCACCCCTCAATGGTGGTTCGCTTAACCCTCCACGGTCGGGCTGACTGAGCGTTATTCAAACTTAATAAAACTTTATTATTAGAATTCATTATTGTTTTTTTTTATGTGCTTATGCCCGACTATAGGGACGTGATTTTAAAAAAAAAATTCCCACAAAAAGTGCAATTAGGGGAGAGTCGGGAGAGACCAAGTTATACCTAAAGTGGTCCGCTTCACCCCGCCCGACGCTAACTCATTTATTTTACAGTAAAAAAATTAAATAAAAAATGAAATTTATATGGAAGATATGAATTCCAAAAAGTGTCAATTTGTCCCACGAGAGGGGTTGATATTAGGCCACCACATTTTTCTATTCTTAATTTTATGTACCTTACTTGACATTTTTAATTGCTTATTTAACTATTGGTCTTTTTCTAAAGGCTTGCGAAGTCTTGAGGGAGAATTAAAGTCTATTATTTTATTTATGCATAAAAGAGGAATTTAAAAAGGTGGTCCCATTCACCCCTCCAAGGTGAGTCTGCATGAGCTTTATTTAAACTTTACTAAAAACTATTATTATTATTAGTTAAACATTATTTATTTTTTTGTGTGCTTATGCCTGACTATAGGGCCTGTAAGAGGACGGAAAAAAAAAATATTCCAAAGAAGTGCATTAGGGAAAAGTCAGGAAGACGAAGTTGTACCTAAAGTTGTTCCAAGTCACCCCGCCAAACGCTATATAACAAGATTAATAATTGGTGACATGTAACTTTTTTAATACTAATTATCCGATTACATATGAAACTTTCATCAACTTGTGCAATCTTACAAGTCATACATAATTTTTATTTAGATTAATATTTCGTATTTCCAATGGTTTTGCCGCTAATCATAAGAAAATATCTTGCTTTATTAAACAAAAATATTTTTTTTTTTACATCAACTTCGAATTTTGGATATAGCAAAAAATCTGCCAACATTTTGTATAGTTTTTCCCCAGTTTTTCAATTTTTCTATATGTTTAGCTTACATTTGATGTATGATTTGTTCAAATATAATTGGCTTAAATTTTTATGTTTTCTCATAACTTTATAGTTTAGGAAGAAAAAAAAAGAAGAAATTTTTTAAGAAACCAAAAAAAAAAAATTATTGATATATATTTTGCTGCTAATTGTTTTAAAAAAATAAGATAAAACATTTGTGTATTGCGAATATTTCAGCATAAGTTGTGTGTCTTAAAAATCTTTCAGTGAAGTTGTTTAAAACTTCACTTTTTAAAAATTGCTGAGTAACTTGCTGATTCATGACATTTGGGATGAAAATTACTCCAATAATTCTATCTAGACAATTATCAAATTGTCACTGAAAATAAGAAAACTGTAAGAGTTTGGTTTTCACTTGCGAATGGTGTATTGTTTATCCAAATAAATTAAAAAAATATTTTCTCCCGTTCCATCCCCTTAAGGTTCAATTTTAAGGCCTATGAATTACTCGGCTTAGTTTTGAAAATGACATTTAGTATTCGAAAGGCCAGGAACAGGGGACTTTGCTGAATCTTCTGGCCCGTCTGAAGAATTGCAAAATGTAATTAAGCTAACAAGAAAGCGGGTGGTAAAGGTCTTCTGTCACTAAAAAGCATTGAATAAATTAGCTCCAGCCATTAATACTTTATCCATTGAGGATAAAATTTAAATTATTTGTTTAACAGAATTTTTAATAGATGACTTGAAATCTATAAACACAAATTCTTTTGTTGCCCATGAAGAATTACAACTGAAAGATTGAGACTGGAGTCTATAATGAATATTCTTATACTACCATTATAAATATACGGTATTCAATTATTAAAGAACACATCTTTCATCAAAGTACTTCCATTCAATCATATTGTCATAAAGCTCCACAAAAGCTAAGGTTAAAATATCAAAATAAACATCTGATCTATCACAATTTTTATTGCAAAATCTTAGGATATATTTTACTAACATAATGATATTTAGGATTGTCAAATCAAGAAAAATTTACTTATTTTAAAACAGCTTAAAAGGTAATCCATCTTTTGAAATAAATTGCATAGCTACAAGAACAGATACAGAGTAAATGATGAAGCTTGGGAGTATTAGAAGATCTCTTATGCATATCCAGGTCAAATAAATTTTCATTAATCAAAAAGTTTTATAAAAAAAGTTTCTAAAGATATTTTCCAGTTTAAACAATTGCATAACTAAAGATAATACAATGTTAATTTATTTGAAAATAATCAACTAACGCATTGATGATTTCAAGTTTTATATCTTATTACTAATGCTTTAGATATAGAATTGAGTTTTTACGTACATGTGATTACTTCTAGTCCGGTTTTTTTTTTTACCAAGTCTTCTTTCATATTGAGTTTTCATGTACATGTGATTATAAATTGTATCAACCCTTGGCTTTATTAAAGTGCCGTAACTAAGGCTACTAAAACATTAAACGATCAGGTGTTAAGTTAAAACCTTTAAATTTTATCACTCTTTCACTAAATATGAAATCTGTAAGTAATAGAAATGTAAAAGTAAAATCTCGCATCAGAGAATGATGCAGGTTCAGGTATAATTTTTTATGAAGGAGTAAAATCTAAAACTTCAGTGAATACGACTTCTACTATTATGACATGTAAATTATGTTCTCAGAATGGTCATACTATTTTTAAGTGTTCTAAGTGTAATACTAACAAAGAAAAATGGGAATGTATAAAATAATTTGATTTTTGTAAAAGATGTTACCAGTAAAAATCATGATGAAAACAGTTGTACAATATCTATTGATTGTTAAAATTGTGTTAAAGAAATCATTCATATTTTTCTTGCTTAAAACAACTCGCAGAAGATAAAGGTAAAATTAAAGATCCCAAATTAAAAGATATCAGTAAAGGTAATAATAAAACAAGTCTAGGGTGTAATATTACTTAATATTGGAGGTAATTTAATCCTTCCATCATTACATTTGCCTATTGTAGCAAATTTTGGTGATGAAAAAAAGGTGAGAATACTAATAGACTATGCGAGTCAGGACAATAACATTGTTAAGGATACAGTAGAGTCTCTGGGTATTTCCACAAAGGTCATTGAGGAAACTTTAACAATTAGTGGTTTTAATGCTCAATCTTTAGAGCCAATGTTTTGAAGTTGCAAATTTTTTTATTAAAGATGTTGAATATCCCATTGAAGCCTTAGTTGTTGATAACATCCCAGTAAAATTTAAAATTAAAGAAGTGTCAAAACTAGTTACTTCCCTTGAACTTGATGGCTTTAAATTAGCAGAGAATTATGATTCTGAAATAGTAACTGATTTTAAAGTAATTTTAGAAGCCTCTAGCATTGAAGCGAAGTAAATTAAGAAATTATTAAAATTAATAATTTGTGGCTTACAAATCTAGGTATGGTGTCATTTTGCGAAGGTAATTCCCTCAGATTATCTTTTTTTCAACTATGGACAACTCCTAAATTTAATTAGCAGAGTGTTGTGCAAGATACTATCATTAAAAAAACAATGTCCTTGAAATTGCGATTCAGAGAAAAATATCTGAAAAACACTGTCTTGCTAAATGTATTTTGAATTAAGATTCTTTACATCAGTTACACATCAAGATGTTTTAGATACTTTGTTTAAGAAATTAAGAATTGTTGATTTACTTAAAGTTCGAAGCTTAATCTCAATATTAAAATTACCTCCATATCTATTGTAAACTGTTTCGGCTAAGGGATTTATTATTATTATTATTATTATTATTATTATTAATTATTATTTATTATTATTATTATTAATTATTATTATTATTATTATTATTATTCAATTACTATTATTATTATTATGATTATGATGATTATTATTAATTATTATTATTATTATTATTATTATTATTATTATTATTATTATTATTATTATTATTATTATTATTATTATTATTATTATTATTATTATTATTATTATTATTGTTATTATTATTATAAATATTATTATTATACATTTGTTGATTTTCGTTAATACAAATTAATTTCATACATGTATGGCCCTGAAGGTTGATTATAATGAGTAAAGGAAGACTGGGGCAACAATCTTGAAGAACCTCGGAAAAAGGGAAAATATATTTTTGGATTAATATTTGGAACCAAAGTTTCTCTTATGGTTAAGAAATATATTATATTAAAGGTAATTCCTGAATTAAATTAGAAAAAGGAAGTAGATTTTGCTGGAACAACTCCCTGTTGCTTTTTTAAAACGTTTTCTTTTATTGTTTAAAGAATACAAAACAATTTTTAAGTTTTCAATTTTTCATCAAACTGAATTTTAAAATAAATTTTAAAATATGTGTACATTTTTCTAATCTGGTGTTTTTTTATGCATATTTAATATACAGAGATCACAAATTATATAAATACACAATAAATTATTTCTGCTTGACAACCCTCGCTAGAATTATATATTTTAAACAATAAATAACAGAAACAAGATAATTACATTTTATAAGCATATTAATTGCATTGTTCTCCATTAACACTTTTTCATAATTCATTAATTAATCTAATTTTCAAAGAATATCAAATGCGTATTATATTGTTTCCTACGTATTAATAGTATTAATTATATTTTCATATTAAGCATTATTCTTACTTAAATTATATAACAATCATTTTTATTTTTATTACTTGAAAATGTAAATCAAAATCTTATTTTAATGCACTATCCAAATAAGGATAAATTTATATTCAGTTCTATTTTCTTCTGCAAATGAACTGTGGTATTTCTTCATTAAACATGTATAAAAAGGAAATTCA
>JABUQX010087378.1:37500-44318 GCA_015478945.1 Trachelipus rathkii
TAATATATATATATATATATATATATATTATATATATATTATTATATAATATATATATATATATATATATAATATATCTTAATTAGATTTTCTAATGTATCAGAATACTGAACTTCCATTGAAATAATTGAAAAAAGGATAACATAAAAAATTATTAAAATAATTAAATACATGGATAAGTTTGTGACTAGGACCAGAGGTGTTTCTGGAGACAGTTCAGCCGCTGCCAGTAGTAGCTTAAGGAGCAGCTCTCCCATTTTAAATGAGAGCTGTGACATGGACAGCCAAAGATCTCTTACTGATCCTGTCACTGTAACCCTTGATTGTGAGGAGACGAGGGATCCTGGAAACCAAGGCCAAGAGGGCAACGAGGATGCCGTCAAAGAGTTGAAAAGCTATTTGCTCACTCTTGAGAGGTAAGAAACTCGCCTCCATGCTATAGTAAAGACTAAAGACTAAAGACTAAAGAGCATAGTAAAGAGTAAAGACTATAAAGTAACCAAATTAAATCTTTAAATAAAATCTAGTAAATTAACTTTTTTTGAATTTTTTCATGATTGAACATTTAAATATGAAATTACAATAGTCAAATTCAAAAAAATTAAAAACTTCTATTTATTTCAGTTTCTTCATCTTTGAAAAATTTTTGAGGACTGATGAGAAAGTTGATGGGGTGTCTCTTAGGAAGATTCACACTGGTGTTGCCAAGTGTAAACATCCTGCCTGCAAAGGGAAGAAGGGGCTTTCCTACAGCACCCAGACAAGGTCCCACCTCAAGCAGCATTACAAGCATGTAAGTTTAAATAATTATTAATTAAATAATTTAGATAAGATCACAACAACTAACTGGTGTTGCTAGTTAATTAGTTATCAAGATTTAAACACTCTTGTATAAAGTCTTGATACTTTATACAAATGTTATCAAAGAAAATTAAAAAATTTGTAATTAAAGTTTGTATTATTTTTATATACCAGATGCACAATGACCTTCTCCCTCACCTCTCTGCAGCCATTGAAGGGCTTAGCAAGCGCGGTCGCTCCAGTTCAAGGGAGAGTGAGTCTCGCAAGCGTCAGATGTCTCTGGATGAGAGCTTCAGGTCAAAGTTCAGCCAGCAGAGAGCAAGACAAGGTTACACCAGGTGAAAAAATTCAGAAACATAATATTAGTTATTTTAATTGAACTCAATTTTTTTTAAATAGGTATATGAGCGACTTAGCGTCTTCACGTTTTAAAAATATTTTTATTAAAAATTTAAAATATATTGATTTATTAACTTAATTACTTTTTCATCATTAGGTGGTTCATTCATTCAATGATGCCACTGGATTTAGCTGATGATCCTTACACGAAGGAGATGTTTTACCTCATTAATCCCGAGTTTCATCCCACCTCAAGGAGGACTTTGAGCAGGGATATTGAAAAGCTGATGCAAAAGGGGAAGACTCGACTGATAAACAACCTCTTCCACCAGAAGTGGGTGGCCACTACAGCCGACAGTTGGACCGCCCACAATAGGTCCTTCTTGGGAATGACAGTCCACTGGATTGACAGGGTCAACCTCAAAAGGTGCCATGCAACTTTGGCGGTCAGGGAGGTGAAGGTAAGAAAATTAAAAAGTTAAATTTTGTCATTTTATACCTTAGTCTCATAACCATAAGAACATATGAGGTGTAAATATTATTTAATTTACAGACTAAAACAATAAAATTATTGTCTTTAGGAAAGGCAAACTCACCAGTTACTGGGGAAACTAATCACAGAGATTCATCATGAGTTTAGCATCCACGGTAAGGTGAAGGCCACCACTACGGACAATGGCACCAACTACGTGGCAGCCTTCAACGCCTTTGGTGAGTCCAACCAGGACCAGGAGAACCTTCCTATGGACCCTGATTATCCTGACTTGGAGATTGTGGATCTCCAGGAGCTCCTGAGGGCTGAGGGTGACAACCCAAGTCTGCCGCCTCAACACCGCTGCAGGTACTTAGAATTCGCGAAAACTAGTGCTAAATGCTACTAATATATATTAATAATATTATTAAGTAATAAGTATTAACAAATAAAGATTTGTCATTTAAGATTTAACTAATAATCTTTGAATTTCTTGAATTAAATATCTTATTGTTTCAGTGCTCACACACTCAATCTGTTGGCGACAACAGATGTGAGTGATATACAGGGCTGGAGCAAGGGGGGCTCACAGTGGAGGAGGACCATAGCTAAGATCCAGGCCCTGTGGAACCTTCAGAACAGGGCCCCAGTGGTGGCCAACCAGATCAAGATTGTCGCCAAAAGAAAACTGAAGACTCCTGTGGTGACAAGGTAGTAGTAGTTACTATTAAAAAAAGAAATTTAGCGTAAGAAATTGTTGCCGATTAATTATAGACAAGTTCATTTTATAAGTTTTTGATATTTTATATAAAGTTATATTTATTTCTGCAGATGGAACTCCCTATATGATAGTGTGATGGTCCTTCTGGAGGTTTTAAGGGTCGAAAACCAAATGGATGCCATAAACACCATCCTCATCAAGCAGCCCAAGGGAGGTTCCCCTCTCACAGAGGTAGACGTCGAGGTAAATATAAAGTATTTTTAAAGTAGCAATTGCTCTTTTAATATTTTTATTTATAATTTAATAAATTTATTAAATTATAAATCTCCTCACAAACCCAAACCCCCTCCATTAATCCCTGTTCTGTACCTGTACCATCGCTCTTGCTTGCCCAACACTCATATCGCTACTTCGTAAACAATCTCTAACTGAATATATCCACCTTTTTTTCCGGTCGTCCGACAGGCAAAACACTCTCACATGTGCTCTTATACACTTTCTTAACCAATATGGTGTTCTCCACCTTCTCCACATGTCCAAACCATCTTACAAAATCCTCATCAAATTTGGCAGTCTTTTCCCTTACCCGCAAGACACGCTTCCATGATAAACTCGTTCCTCATCTTATCCAATCTCCTAACTGCCAAGAACGCCCTCAGATTGTCCATCTGTACAACCCTCACTCTTGATCTATTCGCCCTATTCCATACAGATACCTCGCTCTCGTGCTCCCGTATTTTTATTAATAATCAATTATGCTTACGTAACTAAGCAATATATTAATTTTCACTCTTTCAGGTCATGAACGAGTACACATTGGTCATGCAGCCTGTGGCGCAGTGTCTTGATATGCTTCAGGGGGAGAAAAGGGCATACATGGGCACCCTCCTACCCCAACTTTGGTTGATGAAGACCAGCCTTGAGGAGAAGAGTGAAAATATTCATCTTGTGTATGCAAGGCCACTAGTACAGGCCCTCCTCAGTGGCTATGAAAAGAGGTTTGGCCACCTCTTTCAGAATAGGGATCTCCTTATGGCCACTGCCCTTCACCCCTCCTTCACCCTTAAGGCCCTAGAAAGCATTGCACCTGACATGGTGGAGGAGATCGGGGACAGGATTACCCGGAAGATAGGGGACTCCATCAAACCCACTGAGAAACAGCAGCAGCGTCAGCTTGGCCAGCCAACAGAAAAAGAACCCCACAATTCAGACGCACTCCTATTCAGTAAATTGTTTTCTAGAGTATTGGTACGCAGAGCAAGCCAGCAACAGGATGTGGAAATCGTCATACGAAAGTCCATGGAGGAGTGGGTGCCCTCTCAAGAAGATCCGAGCTGTTCCTGTTTCCCCAACCAGCATAGGGAGATATGGATAGATCTATTTATAAAATATAATACCCCCATTCCTAGTTCAGCAGCTGTGGAGAGGTGCTTCAGCGCGGGTGGGGACATCCTCAGGGCCAAGAGATCGTCCTTGAAGGAGGAAAGGTTTGAGGACCTTCTTTTCCTCAAAGGAAATATGGACCTCCTGCAGGAAGTGATTAGCCAGGAGGACATGGAGGAGGAAGAGGACCTATAGCTATGAAAGTATTTAACTATTTATGTAGTTAACATTTAATAAAAAAATTAAATAAATCTGTTTTACTATCTTATAAAAGGTTTAAAATGTAAAGGCATGCTTTCGTTATCGCGCAAAAGTTTACTTTGTAATTTAACGGTATCGCCGTAGGATAGCCGAATAGCCGCATAGTTAATGCCGCACTGAGGTTTTCAAAAATGCAGTCGGATAGCCGACGACGCACTAGTTAGGTGGCAAAGCCGAATAGCCGATGACGGACCTCGAAAAATTATAGCCGCGCCCAGCTCTGCCAAAAAGACATAACACATCCATGCCTAATCCCACTATTAATATTAAACCAATCACTTTCGACTCCATTTATTCTTACACACGCTTAACTATTGTTAAACATACTTTTGAATCCATTCATTTGATTCACCAATCCTCTACCACTTCTAGATGCACTTTGTTTTTCACCAATCACTCTTTCAATCACTCGACCTACTCATACAACCAAAATACCATCACATATCTTCCATACAAGACTCAATAAACAAATTCCTATATAATTTCTACAGTTCCCCTTATCCCCCCTTACTTTTATATAAGGATACTATTATTGCTCTACTCCAATATCTCGGAACAGAAAAGTAGAAAAATTTCCCTCCATGAACGTATCGTTACACAACTTCCAAATGCATTCAATCACCATCTCGCCTCGATTCTTGATCACTTCATCAGTAATTCCATCCATGCCAGCAGATTTACCATTCTTCAACTTTCTTACTCTACCCATTACCTCATCCATACTAATTACCACATCCCTAAAATACCTATTTCTTCTTGCACTAACAAACCCACATACATTCTCTATCACTTCTCCATCACTGCCAATGTTATACAGATTTTTTAAGTCTTTCCTCTCACCACTCTCCTCACATCCATTCATGTTATATATATATAATATATATATATATATATATATATATATATATATATATATATATATATATATATATATATATATATATATATATATATATAAATATATATATATATATTATTATATATATTATAATATATATATTATATACTAATATATATATATATATATATATATATATATATATATAAACTATAGGCTAAAACTGCACATTTTAAAAAATTCATATCCGTCCAAGTCGTAGACACGTCAAACGGAAGTTGAGAAAAATAGTTACAAAAGTTGACAAAATATATTTACACATGTTCAAATCGTAGAGAAATAGAAACTGATCAGATAAAAGGTCTACAAACTTTTTGCGAAATGAGGACGATTTTTCCTGTCGACTATTTAAATATAGGTCCGCAAAAACTCTTTGCAAAATTCTAGTCAGATTACAATTTATTAAGCATAATTTTATTCTTCATATTTTCCCTTTGCAAATTTTTCGGAGTAGTTTAATCTGTCATCAGTGAGATGAAAAAAAAAAAGAAAAGAAACTATTTTAGGAAACTATAAAGGGGAGGATCCAATATTGGGGATTATGGGACCCCATTTTAGCCCCCACCTAAAAATGGACATAAAATTCTTAATTTTCAGACAATTTTGATTGGAATATAGAAAACACACAGCTTTTTTTTCCTGACCTCTATACGTCATATATTTCCGGGGTGTTTTTCAGTGTCTGTTGTCATTGTTTCGGCGTTTTCATTTTTTCAGAACCTAACTTTTTGACATTTTTTCGTATCAACTTCTACAATTTTTTTTCGAAATGACTTCAAACTTAAAATATACATAGATGGTTCTATTACGCATAAAATGCACATTTTAGTTTTCTGATTTTTGAAAAATTGTGTTCAGCAATAAAAAAAAAAGAAAAAGTAGGTTTTGAAATTTGACATTTGCTGAGAAAAATTTTCCAAAAAAATTTATTAAAAAAACTTCTATGTGCATTTTGTGCGTAATAGACCCATCTATGTATATTTCAAGTTTGAAGTCATTTCGAAAAACATTGTAGAAGTTGATACGAAAAAAATGTCAAAAAATTAGGTTTGAAAAAATGAAAACGCCGAAACAATGACTACAGACACAGGAAAACACCCAAAAATGACTTTTTAGAGGTAAAAAAAAGCTGCGGTTTGCTATTTTCCCCATGAAAATTGTCTAAAAATTAAGAATTTTATGTCCATTTTTAGGTGGGGGCTAAAATGGGGTTCCAAAATCCCCAATATTGGATCCTCCCCTTTTAAATCCAAATGTGGCAAGTGAAAATTAAAAAGGAAAGAAAAACTAAAATATATATAAAAGAAATAAAACTACGTTGAAAAAAACAAACCAGTGTATAAATAGACTATTGCGAATGATAAATTTTAAATTAATGAGAATATGAATTTACATCACAATATTAAATTTTTTAAATCATAAAATATTGATGGAAGTTGGTTGAATGATTAAAGTTAGTTAAACAAGCAACCAAAGAACTTGAAAAACCCTAAACTTCAAGACACTCAGAGGGAGCATGGGAAACTAAGGAGATTGGAGACATAGAACAAAACAAAGTTGTTTAGGTGGTTGGTTATTCCGGATTCTATCAATTCAGGCGGTCTTCGATTTTGCACTTTTGCTAACGAAATGCTAAAATATTTGTTCGTTTTCGTCAACGTAGCGCAAAATCGTAAAAAAAAGCTCACCAAACGTAAAAAAAATGTCACTAATTCTGTGTAATATAGAATAAAATTCTGTATAAAATAGGCAATCAACAGAATTAAAAAATTCCTTACGTTTGATACAGCATTTTTTAGCGATTTTGTGGGCTAGGTTGACGAAAAGAACCAAAAATTTTAGCATTTCGTTAGCAAAAGTGCAAAATCGAAGACGCCTTAACTCAAACTGTGAGTAATTGAGTGGAACATGAAATGGTTGTTGTCATATGGATTAAGATCTTT
>JABUQX010087379.1:5000-12500 GCA_015478945.1 Trachelipus rathkii
TTCGGTATCGGCTTTTTTGGCCGACTATTCGGGCGTAATGATTGAGCTTTAATAAACAATAATATTACGTCAACATAAGGGATAGTTAAATAATATTGCAAATTGAAAGTTTTTTAAAAAACAATTTTTTTCACAAAAAATAAAAACTATAGCAATAGATGTTGAAGCCAATATGGCGAAAATGTGTCATTTGGCAGATCCTATAAGGGCCTTTGAAATTTTTTCAATATTCCAAAAAAATAGAATTCATGTTTGTGATTCTGGGATAATGGGACCCAAACATGGTAGCTGGTATAAGGAGAGTGGCTTGCTATCACTTTCATGTTTTAGTTCACTATGTTTGCAACTATGCAATTCACAATTCAATATTATTGTCGAAGTCTGTAAAGATATTTATTTAGCTTGCAGAAGGCATATCCTCCTCATTTTCACCAGTCAGCAACGGCAGCTGCAAAGCTTATAAACTTTACAGATGCGAGCGAGATGTCTAAACAGCATAAATCAATTCAGACGTTTCCTACATGCTGGAACAGTAACTTAGATATGCTTAAAAGATTGTTTTGAACAAAAAGTTCCCTTTATCCATAAACGCTGCTGATGCAATCAGGAAATATGTTGACTGATGTTTCAGTGGCAAAATTATTCATTACTTGAGCCATTCTGTGGGACAGACATCACAAAACAGCATTAAACGTGAAGTAAAGTCGCTCCAAGTGATCCCTTCCATTTTAACAATAAATCTATGTTTTTAAATAAGGCTATTAAAAGCAAAAGCTTCGGTGTAATAATACAGCTCGTTGAATGAGCTTAAGAATGCAGTAGTAAAAAAAGACTATTCTAGTTTCCCAGGAGTATAATATCTTTGTGTGTAGTCTACTTCTCTTTAGATCTGCGAGGTTCAGCTAATTTTCAACAATGAATCAGATAAATCAGGTTAAAAAAAAATGTCGTTGGGCATGTGAAAAAGAAATGCAGTGAAATTTAGCCCTGACTTCTTTCTTTTGCGGGAACGGAGGATTGGGAAAAAAAAAATTTCACGTAGGGTGGAAAGTGAAGCTGAAGGTCCATTTTCACTTCTTTTAATGGATTGTTTTTAAAGAAATTGTGGCATCAAAATCGTCATGACAGAAAAGAAAGTGAGAGTGAAAAAGAAAGTCCCATTCTTCTGACGATGTCATTATTGTACATAAAAGTAAAGGCTACATACGGAATTACAGTCAAGAAATAAACAAATATATAAGTTTGGCTACTTTAACCAGTGAAGACAATGATATTGCCTCTTCAATTGGTTGGAAAAATCACTGGAAAATAAGTTTAATGAATCGAAAAACTAGCAAGTAAAATATCTTTCAGCTCCAAACCGTCATTCAGTCGAAAGTGAAGTAAGAAATGAGGAACAGGAGGACAATGATTATGAAGCCAGAGGAAAATAGGTGTTATCCCGCTGTAAATTGTGAGAACTGCTAATGATTGTCATTTTAACCTTAGTAGCTTATAAATGAAGTTTTAGTTTAATCTCTTTTACTACGAAACTTTAAATTTTCATTTAATTAATTTTAATATGTGAATGGTGCTATAGGTAAGAAATAGTTATTTACTTTGTTTTATTACTTTGTATATATCAACACTGGTAAACATGAAATTTCTTGGACAGGGTTTCGCAATTGATTATTATTGATGGGCTGATTCCAAAAATGTAATCGGTTTGTTACATTAATCACATCGCTACAATTTGTGATGATATATGGTGTTAACAAGAGAATTTTAAAATTGTTATTGATTTTTAACCTTTTTAAAAGAGGATTCTATCAAATGATGGATATATATATATATATAATATATATATATATATATATATATATATATATAATATTATATATATTATAATATATTATATTATATATGATATATATATATATATATATATATTGTTATATAATATATAATATATATATATATATTATATATAATATGGATATATATATATATTAGTATATATCTATATATAAAATATACTAATAAATATAATATAATATATATATATATATATATATAATATATATATATAATTATATATAATAATATATGATATATATATTATATATATTATATAAGTATATATATTATAATAATATATATATATATATATATATATATATATATTATTATTTATATATTAGAAAATATATTAAGGAGAGAAAACAAATCGCAATGATATGATACATGTCTTGGATAGATATATGTTTAACATATAATACAACTATGAATAAATAAAGAGTAATATGGGACGACAATGAATGTAATAGAAGGAATTGGTTATTAATTGTATATCATACCTACGATGGAGTAACTTTCTTCTTCCGTAGACGATCTAGCTGTGCACAAATAGCGTCTGAATGTCCCTCATTGAACGCTCCACAATAGTTGGCGCATCAATTGATATCCCACTTGCCTTGGTAACTGTCCTTTCATGAACTTTAGATCTGATGGAGCGTTCATCCCTGCTCATCACGTAACAGTTCGCCTAGGTTATTACCGGAAATTTTCTTAGTGAAGAAGAAGTAGGTGCAATTAGCTTTAATTCATTCTACTCCATGCGAGTCATGAAAATGTCTAGCAGTCCTGTACAATGTGATGTTCTCAGGCTTTCTCGTCCTCAGAAAATTCTGTGCTACTCTGAAAAAGCATTCTCATGCTCTTGCCTTCTAACACAGGTCTTTGTTTGTAGGCAAAGGCAGCATCAACCGGAGGAGTGTCCCGTATTTGTTGGGCCACCATAATATTCCAGCTTTTTTGTTGCTTCGGTTCGGCAATCAGACCAGGAAACGTCTAAGCATATATAGTGCGGAAGCATTCACACATCATGGGTCCCACGGCCCTTCACAAATTGATTTCATCAACCAAAGTGTTATGTTGACGTGGAGGTAAGAATGATGTTTTTCTCTGTAAAAGTGGTTCAACGTACGTGCATGTTCTGTCACCTGGCGTCAAGGTTTCCCTCGTTGGCCATTCTCTTTTGGCAGTGATCCTTTGCTGCCCGCTGTCCAATAGCACAGAAGCAATGGGATATTTTGGTGAAACCGTGTTTGTGCTGACGCGGCAAATGTTTACCATTTTGAGGTCGACGCTATATTTACCATCCATAGGTACTGATATGGTAGCCTCGTCCGAAACGCTGATTTCTCTGGATACTCCCTCTCCTCCACCGTACCGAGTAAACCCTCTGGAACCGAAGCATACCTTGTTGCGTTGTGTAACAACACACACTTTAACTGCTCTGGAAGTGTCGAAATAAACATCGCCCACTGACCTGCATGTCGTATGCTGGGACGTCTCAACGGCGAGTAGTTTATGCCTGCACACTTCACTGCAAACTACACAAGTGTTACTCATCCTGACTGGCAAGAACCTCGTCAGCTCTGTTTTCTCTGTTACGCATAAATATGGTTACTCTTGTGCGTCATGGTCCCAGTAGTCATTTTTCCAGCACCTGCAAGCCAACAGCTCAGGACAACTTCGGCAAATCGCAGACTCTCAATACAAGATCTGTTAAGTTTCACCCTGGTGAACAACCGCACGCGAGCGAGCGCGAGCGAGTCAGATGGATGATAGACATCCAATGCCCCGCGTCATCTGGCCGTCCATACCACTGAGACGTTACTCACAAGTTACCACATGCTTTTCCGAATATCGACCACAGTAACACTTGCCTGCTGACTGTAATATCACTGTGAAGTAACGTCCTCATAACAGCCTACGTAGTGCGACATGAACTTTGTCATTCTCTAGCAATATGCAAAAAAAGTGGATCCCTGAAATGGGTACGAAAATGGGATGTGATATCAGGCAAATCCGAGAACTTATATCATGGAAAATATCAGCAACTCCGATTACTATATATTCTGCTACAACATAGTCCAGTCCAAGAAAATTCTCAACCTTTTTTGTGGTTGACCCAGTTACACTTTTCTTTAAATTCTTGCCCTACAATGATGACAAACTTTGAAATTAACTATGTGCGGCCGAATAGCGAATTCGATTATTCGTCCGAATATCTCCGTACTCGGCGAATACTTTTAAGCCGAATCATGCTCGGTATCTCGGTATTCCGGCTTTTCACTATTCGCACTCCCTAAGAATACTAATAATAACTATTATTATCTATTATAGCATCATATATATATATATTATATATATATAATATATATATTACTTATATATAACTCATATATATATACTATAATATATACTACTATATTATAAATCATATATATATCATATATATATATATATTAACTAGTAATTTACGCTTATTAAATAAACATATTTATTAAATTTTTTATATAGTATCTATAATAATTGCATATAATATATAATATATATATATAGCTATATATAATTAGTCATACTATATATATCATACTATCCATATATATAACTAAAGATATAATATACCATATATAAAAAATATAAATATATACACAAATATAACTTCAATATATATATTATTTATACTATATAACATACATACACTATAATATATATATACACTACTATATTAATATATATATATTATATTATACATATATAATATATATATACCACTATATTAGATATATATATATATATATATATATATATATATATATAATACTATATATAATATATATATATTAATATATATTATAATATATATATATATAACTAATATACTAAATATAATATAAGATATTATATACTATCATAGATTTAATACATATATACTATACTATATATTATAGAATATTATATATATATATAGTATAATATATATATATAATATAATATATAAGTATAATATATATTTAAATATATATAAATACATATATAGAGTATATACTCATGTATATAAATATATATATCTATACGTACTATACCTAATATATAGCTCACACTATAATGTACATCATACTATATATATATAATAATATATAATTATATATATCTAATATAAATATATATATAATTATAATATAATCCTTACTATATATATATATATATATATATATATAATAATAATAATAATATATATAATATACTATATATCTATATAATCATATAATTATAGATAAATAATATAATTATATATATATATATATATATATTATATGTGTAATAAATAATATTTTATATATATATATATATAATTATATACTATATATATATTACCTATATTATATTATATATCATATTCCAGTATATATATATTATAATATATATTATATATAATATATATATAATATAATATAAATACTAACAACTAATATATAATATATCATACTGTTATAACAGTAAGAATTTATTATTTTTACGTTCATTACTCTTGAGGAAAATAAATCATTCCAAATACATGCACATGCTCTTTCTTCCTTCTCGAAGCATTCTTCGATTTAATACTTGTCAACAGTCACAAAAACTGGGACGGTCGTTTTTTGTGGTACGACCACGCCTTGAAGAATCTTTAATGAAATTAATCTGAGCAGTCATCCTAAGGCCCTATAAGAAAGATAAAACACAGTGTCATAGTACTTAAAAAAACCGCCGAAATTATGGCCTTCTTAATGGGTTATTTTCCATGGTCTAAAATCATTATAGTTATGATGAACAGTCAGTGCCCCAGCCTGAACCTCGCTGGATACCACCTCTTCACTAACTTTTTCCATGATGGAACCTCATCTATTTCGTTGTACACAACTTGTTCTGTTTTCTATTGCTACAAACACATCCTCACTCACTCTCTTACTTTTTAATCCAACCATCGTACCAATCCACCTATACTACATCTGCAATAACATATAGCCTTATATATGGGCGAAACCTTACAAAAGCTTTACTAAAGTGCTAAATATATACCATATCAACTGGATATTCTCGTTCAGTGCACGTCAGTAAATGCATTCATAAATTCTAACAGGTTTGTCCTGACATACTTCTACCTTTCTGCAACCAAACGGGACTCATACACAATAACCCTTGTTATAAATTCCCACAATACCTTGTCTCCTATAATGACCTTTCAGTAACTATCATGTGACATATGGTCCATCTGAGGGTAATGTGAAGGAAGTGCGAATTTTATGGGAGAAACTGAATGATGTTTTGAGATTGAACGTAGGAGCTTTGATTGATCGTGTCTGGGTGACCATAAAATGCGTTGGATAGGTTGATCAAAAAAAGGGATGATACAACAGTTGCTTCTGGGTGTCAGGGGAAAATGACGAAGGTACGAAAGGGCATTGATTCTCTATGAGACGAGAAAGATATGAAGTTTAAGTAATACTTTTCTATAAAAAACAACAAGAGGTAATCATAACGTAGACAATAGATTGGTGTAGATAGACAGATAATATGAAGTGAAGTATGATTGATGTTGTGTTGTTGCAAGAATGTTGAAGTATGACTGTTGATGTGAAATCAGTGAACAGGGGTTAAGGAATGGATAATCTGGAAAAAAAAAAAATCATCCCAAAATTTATTTAATAATTGTTTTATTTATAATAAGTTGTGGGAAAACAGCTTGGATGGAAGAAGGAAAAGTGATAAAGAAAAGGACTGCGGTAGGAAAAAGATAGAGAAGAATAATAAACGAACAAGTAAAGAAATAAGTAATTAGAGCGCTTCGCAAGTAAATCAAATTGAATTTGAAGAAGGTCGAAAGTGAACAAATCTGGAAGCAAATGAAAGAAGCACGTTGTTAATCAAGTGCAGAAGAAGGTATGTACGATGTAACTAAAGTAGGAAGTAAGAATGGTTAACAGTGAGTGGTGATATGAGGTGATAAAAGCGGTTAAAAGTGAAAAAGAAGTGTGGTTGAATTTACTAAAAGCCAATGAGAGGTTTCAAAAGAAAGATGTTTGGTAATTATGATATAGACAGGAAAAAGAAATACTAAACGACGTATATGTAGATAAGGAAAAAGAGGTAAATTAACAATTTGAAGGAGGAAGATGGGGACTTACAAAGAAAATAGGAAGTCCTGCTCTGGAAGGAAGTCGCGAAAGCTTAAGATATGAGAATAAGGGGAATCTTCTTAAAATATCGAATTTAGGGGTGATGCTTTCATAACTGATGAAATTAATGTAATGAGAGTGGTGGAGGGAACAACTTCAAAAAAATCTAGATTAAACATAGCAGTAAATAAGAGGTGATAGAGAATTGCTGTGGAATTTGATGGTGCAAGAAGGAAGTGGTATTTTGGGGATAAGGTCATAGTAAGGACAGAGAAATATGGTAGACGTGAGAAAGTTGGAAGATGGTAAATCTCGCAATGGGTGGGGTATAGATGAGATTAATTGTGGAAATGATGAAGAACAGAGGCTAGATGATATGTGATTGGAATTCGAAGTTTCTGTAACAAAGCGATTTCATGGAGTACAGTTCGAGAGATTGGGGAGAGTAGTAATAGTAGCGCTTATATAAAACTGTAGGAATTTTAAGGGAATTAGTTTATTGAGTGTTGTA
>JABUQX010087379.1:17500-20000 GCA_015478945.1 Trachelipus rathkii
TAAAATGAATTAAATTATAGTAAATAGACTTTATATATTAAACCTATTTGTGTGCCCATTTTTGTGAAACTAAAACTGTGTTGTTTATAAAAATAAAATTTTGTATGAAAATTAATTAAAATGATGATCTTCTGTGTCGCTGTTGACGCTATGAAAGGGAAAATATATTGTTTAAAAATTTGTAAATAATTTTGAAACAACATACTCCTCCTTTCATACGAGTATTCCCTTAGTTTCGATCATCTCTGTAAAAGTTGACATTCCTAGCAGATTTTCCTGCAAATCCTCTGCCACACGATTTATGATTTGTTAAAAAAGATTTTCCCGTATATCTTAATATCTTCACCTTCTTTGGTTCTTTCATATTAATATAATTATATACTAGTTATTCTCACTAAGTGAATCTTGTAGTACCCGAGTGTGTACCTAAAATTGTTACTGATGTTATTGTGTAGGTGAGAAAGAAATTAATAAAATTATTTGAAAAATAATTACTGATAAAAAAAAATCTTATGTCTTACCTTATGCTTGTAAACATAAGTGAATGTCAATAACTAAATTAATATATGTAGGTACGCTACCTAACATGTATATAATATATCTCTATATGTATGAAACCAATTAATGAATAAATCTTTTTATGTATACCTATGTTTGTATACATAAATAAATAAATAAATACCAATGCTAATAAATATGTATATTATGCCATGCGTACATAAAAATGGATTAGGAGTGATATAACCATAGTCCCAAATATAACCATATGCATGTGTGCTGGTGTTACTGTTATGTAACTATATATAAGAGATTTTACGTTAAAAGTGAAGTATTTAAATGTTACTCTAACGAAGGTTTTGTTACCATTTTATGTTCTTATTAAGAACAAATTTAAAGAATTTCACGGTGTGTTGGTCAGCCTAAATTTAATAGGGTTATTATTAGGTGACCTTTTGTAACTAGTACTTTGTTAAAACTAAAATTTATATTATATTTAGTGAAAATAAGATTATTAAAAATCGTGGTAAATGGGTTAGACAAAATCTAATGATGTTACAATCATGTAACTGTGGTATGTTTGGTTGTAGTATATTGATATTCCAACTACTTTAATTAACATCTATTAAAAATTACAAATAATTTTTTTGACAAAATATAATTATTAAGATCGTGGTATGTTGGTCAAACAAGATTAATATGTCTGAAGCGCCATGTTTGATGTGAATATATGTTTGACTGAAGTGTCGGTTTTGTATTAAAATCCTAAATAAATTGAATATTAATATGTGCAAAACATTGCATGCTTTTTGCTTGTGTTTTTCATGATGTTTTAGATGTGAGGTGGTGTAAAGGTAATGTGAGTGCCAAGTGAGTCTCCACAGATTCGGATGAGGTGTTTTGTTTAAGGGGCTGATGGCAGTTATTTAGGGTTACGTGTGGGTGAAGGGATGATTGTGTCTGCTGTGGTGATCAAAGTGTATATGACGTTTCTCGGTAGAGTGGCCGACATTCTGTTTGGATGAGATTAGCCATTTACCATGACTTCTTACGGCGATTTATATAAATCCTGAGTGAGATTTGTGATTCAACTAGGCTCAAACTGGTAGAGGCGACGGAGTCGCTGCAAGTCCGTATCGCGGGTTCGAAGTACTTAGTATCGGGATCCTAGGTAGAGTAAGATTAACCGTAAAGATCGCTTCCCGCTCGGCTGTGAATGAGGGGCTATCAGTGTCCCCGTGATGTGTGCAAAGCTTTTATTTATAAAAACAATAAGATTAGTTAAAGTCGTGTATTCTTGAGGAATGTCTGTAATACTAAGTTAATGAGTTATTGTCAATGTCCTATTCGTGCGGTATTAGCATTTTGTGAATTGTTATGACATGTTTGGGTTATAGAGCTACTCAAATATGTTGAAGAGGTTTTAAAGCAGGAAGTTAAGATAGATGGAAATTTTTGAACCTTATCCCTATTTCTTTCTTAGCTTGTACTGTTTGTAGGAGATTTTATGTTGCTGGATACCTGAGCTGAGAGTCCGACATTAAAGTTTCGATTGCCATTTTTTCAATAATTCGCTATTGGATTAGGGAGAATTTAGAAATTTTTGAAATGAAAATGTTTCTAGGTACTGGGTCGAAGACTTTAACTAATTGGTCAATCCAGCAGGAGTATTGTTTGTAGAAAGGTGCTCTTGTTAACCCCTTGCTCTAGGGATGTTTGGTGAAATATTGTGTTAGGGCTGTTGGAGGTAAGAATTGGGATTTTTTAAAGCCATGTTGTGTTTTAGGGGAGTGAAAATTGGGGTGTGCCCTTAAGAAATAGTTGCACCAATTAGTTTGCATAGAGAGGAGCAGGGGGATATGGGTCGGTATGAAGAAGATAGGTTGTGAGGGGTCTTTTTCCTGGTTTTAATTTGGGTATGATAGACATTGCTTTTTTCAATGAGTGTTTGTAGTTGTTGAGGATTTTGTTGAAATATTTTTAGGGTGAATGGTAATAGCTT
>JABUQX010087380.1:0-22500 GCA_015478945.1 Trachelipus rathkii
ATAAATATATTAAATATAAGTTTACTATCAAATAATCTCAAAATATATGAGATATAAGATATATTAATATATTCAATAATTATTAAAATAGTATTTCTTCCTAAAATATTTAATATATAATAGTATTAATATATATCAATCTATAATTATATAATATATATATATATTTAATAATATATATAATATATATATCTATATATTATATTATTATATATTAATATGTATTATATATAATATTATATATTATAATATTAATATATTAATATATATATATATAGATATTATAATATATTATATATATTATTAATTAATATATATATATATATATACTATATATATATAATTATTATTATTAATATAATAATATATATATATATATTAACTTAATATATATTATTATGATTGCATATGGAATCATATTCACTAATTCTATTTTCAATCATGAGGCTCAGTAAGGCCAGTGATTAAAGTTTTAACAAATATAATATAGACATATTGAATAATATTAAACCTATAATCCATATATATCTCTAGTAATATATAAATATCTGATCAGCTTAGATTAAACTTCTCGAATACTAGCTGATCTCAATAATAACTTGATATGAAAGTGGATAACTATAATCATATTCTCTACAAATAAATAAAATATTTCCTACTAGAAATATAAGATATTATGGGGTTGTAATAGAATTAGGGCACAAAGTTATTATGCGTTAGAACTGTAATTACAGCTAACAGAAGTTTAACTACTTGCAATAAAAATTTATTATTTTCTGAAGAATTGACCTGAGTGATTTTGGGGTCATTATGATTTATAATAGGCAATAAATTTTTTGAGAGGAAGTAAATTCTTTTCCTACAATAATCTTCACTACTATGTTTTACAACACGGCTCGATACACTTATTCAAGATAATTTATTGGGTATGTTACCAGATGTTTTATCTATAGTAAAATATAGCAGGATTCTACCTTTTACTTAACTCATAACACTTCTTGGCACTTCCAGATATATCCTTTACGTGTTTGATGAATTTTTCACTATATATGTATATTAGAAGTCGCCCGTTATATTTAATATACTGTATTATTATAGGTGAATAGATAATGAATATAGTTTATATTTTATTATATTTATTGCTGGCAGTATTTTACATAACATACTTAAGAATTTTGATAAACTATTAATATATAATTGTTAATCAACATAATTATATTCAAATTTAATGAATTAATGTAGTCAATTTTAATAACTAAGAAGGTACTGAGGTATCTATATTATATATATGACAATAATCTGTAAATTCAAATCATAATGAAATATAAATGATGAACAAAGTTCTGTAATTAATATAATATATATTATTAACATATAATTAATTAATAATTATTATAATATATAATATAATATATAATTATAATATATATATATCAATGAATTATATATTATAATATATATATTATATACTATATATATTATAATTATATTAATTATATATATATTAAATATAAATATATATATATTATAATTATATATATATATAATATTTTGCGTCTTAAGTGTATCAAGACCCACCACGGCTCACCATGAAGCGGCCACACTGGGCTTAGATAATAATATACAGGCACACCATGGGAGAGAGCCTATCATGTTCAATTAATTAATATAAATATATATGATGTTTTTCAAATGTAAAGAGAAATGATTTGAATTGATGAATAATAAATAATTGACATGTTCAAAATAATAAAACTATAAAAAAATAAATATATGTATCGTTGTTATTAATTGTTAAATGGTATTCACTTTATAAAAGATTTAAACGATTTATAACAAAATTATCAAATGCTTATAACGAATATTATTACTTAGTAATGAATAACCAAAAAATGAGTAGTATTTATTAGACTATAAATAATAGTCTATAAAGTAGTGGAAGATTCAGAAAGATATGGGATAAGCTTTTATAGAAGGTGTTATGGATATCACAGTAAAGTATGGAAAAATATAAAGCACGAACATATTAAGCATGAATAGGGTCCAAGATGGGAACAATACAAATAAAGAATTAGTAGATGAACAGAATTGCGGGTGATGTGTAGTCAGACGGAGCAAAATCTATTGCACTAAATGGAGTGAATAATAGGTAGGGTCTCGTGATCTATAAAGTATTATGAACTTAGTTGATAGTGAATTAAGTTGTATGAGCCTAATATTATCGAGGAGGCCGTGGCAAGTATACACCTCATAAATGTATATTATAAGCGCTTTCGATCTAGTGGTAAGAGAAGTAACCACTCTAATACCCGATAGTTAATCGGATATATTTTGTATTACTGAAAGTTAATCCTTCCCAATCAGCGTAATACAACATCGTTACCAGCACCTCTTGCCAACAAGACGAAAGCCCTGTGGGAGAGGAGAGCAGGATAATAAATCAGTTGATGGGATACGACCGCCCTTATCGAATGGCATCCGGGAGGTAACTGGAATACAACTCCTCGAAGAAGAGGAAGGGCATTATTATCATTGATCATCTTCTGTATCAGCGATTAATTATTTATACATATTGCCAGTTATATATTAACATACCCTATACGTGGCCTGAGGGAGTCCACATAAAAATAATATTATAGTTTATACTTACACGGGAGTAAGGAGAATGACGAAGAAATTGTTGTATAAGGGCAGCTCGAATACCATTGCCGATTTTATATAGTAATTAATAGGTGGTTTTATAATTGACAGCTTGTAGCGCGCTAAGACGAATCTCTGAATAAAACGAACATATATGAGTGATCTATAGCATTTATTATAGGAGGGTTTCGAATACGAATAGATAAATGGGCATTACATTATAGCCACGTACGTACCAGTCTTGGATTCAAGCTAATGAATACGACACTCTTGATAGCACTCGAGGATTGAATCGAGATAAAGGAGAGGAGTTGACTGTAGTTCAGGAAAGGACACGCAAGAAGCGCCCAACAGAGCTAACTCGATCCCCTGTTTTTATAAGGGAGAGCCGTATGACAGGCGGATAAACACTGTGAGAGAGAGAGAAGATATATTCATGATCTCCTGTGACCTTGCGTGCATTGTTTCACACTGAATGATATGTGCCTTTTCAAAACAAGGAGCCAGCAGGTTACGGCTTAATGGGTGAGTAGACGATGAAGTTCAGATCTAATTGCACAAAATGAATAAGAAAAAGAGAGAGATAGGAAAAAGATAATATGATAAGCACACTGAGAATTGGGATACGTTGTCTACCTTGCAATCCTTTCTCTACCAATCGGTCGTAACACGCGAGAAGAGGCTACACCTTTTTGAGAAGTGGCGATTTGATCAACGCGCTACACATGTATATGTACTAAACTCTCGAATCACGCTTTTAGAAATGTGCATAGAGCCAGTTACAATAACAAAGGAATAAACCATAAAAAGTATAAACCAAAATATCCTGAGCATATTAATCTGGAGGTCAGAGTCAGATCGGTATTTAGTATGTAGGTTTAGAAAACAGAAGATAACCTTTTATCAACGTATGATGTTAATTTACTCTTATCGATAAGTCGAAGAAGTGGCATCGACTTGGATTCCTAAATTCTTCATAAGTAGTCAAACAAGGGAAAATAGTAAACGATTACGAAAAAATTGAAGAATACAGTAGGTCAAATGTTTCTAATACTTCTACACTAAATATTTTGCTAGTAGTGTATTAATGGAAGAACTCTGACTATATATTAACTATGCACAGATCCATTATTAAATCCAGTTTTCGTAATACTAGGTTCAATACAGAGTCAATCTAATTAAATAAGACGTTTAGTAATAAATAGGAATAATTTGCGAATCAGCACAACCCAAGATGTTATTGAGGCGAAGATAGTACGTAACAGGTCAAAGGAGTTGCGATATTCTCTAATACGTATAACTCTTGGAGGTAATATTAGTGAGTGTTTTCCATAATGCCGACGATTGCTTAATATTAATTGCTAATCAGTGATGGATATTAATTCGGTCAGAAGTATCACATTTAGTCTAAGCACTCGCACCGCAGTATGATGTAATCCATAAGGTTTGTATCACAAATGTTGATATGTTCATGAAGCAGTACCTTGTGTCGCTACGATACCATAACAATTATCACGGGATAAGGAGATTTTATCGCTAGGTATAAGTAAGGTAGCAGAGGCTACTTCTAAGTGTCTCAGAAATATCTCAGACCCCTGTTATTTTACTTAAAAATGCACGTGAGCTAGACGGAATTTTTATGACCTAGATGGAGGTGCATATAGCCCACATCTCGATGAAAACTTATTATATTTTTAATCGTAAATGATTGCGCTGCTGGTATCTGATAAGTCGACATTGAAGTGCGAGAGATAAAGAAGTGAAGTGACCCTACTAAGGAGCACTATTGCTTATGTTATAATAGAGCTTAACGATCTATTGCCACGACATGGCAGATTATCTATTTTAGCAGAAACTAATTGGGACTAAGTCCGCGCTGGAATAAATATAGGAGTGTAACGATATACATAATGTTATATACACTCACGAGCTATGAATATTAGTAGTTTAACATATACTATTTATAAAATGCATGTTCTTTAGACACCTAATCTATACAATATCCTGCAGGTAAAACAGCCTTCAAATATCCCATGGCTAAGCTGAATCAAAAGTGATATGAGTGACTAAGATTATAGTAGGAAGCGATACCGAGCAGAACCTTTGCATCGAGAACCTCTGTTGTTGACAAAACAGTAACGACTCAAATGAATAATGAATGGTGAAGTGGTACACGCTGATAAATCAGAGCACGAGAGGAATAAGGAGTATAAGGACGATCCCTACATGTTATTCTACACGTATTTTATGTGTCGCTAAGTACTATCTTATTCATAGGTCAAAGAATGAATTCGCGCAAGTATACCATACGGAATCTCCCAATAATATATACTGATTCTATACCAGATGGAGAGAGTACTCCCGGAATTGATCATTATACGTAGCTTTAAGTTATTATGTTATACACACGTGCGGATGCCGCACGGTTCAGCATAAATCTGGGATTATATATTTGAATTCAGGACAGAGGAGCAAAACTTGGTATGCTGGGGTAGAAGACGAACACTGGTTCACCTATTAACTCGTGTTGAGAGTAGTTGTATCCCCATACATCACTGGGGGATCCTGTCAAAGAATAATCATACACACAGACCTTGTAAACTGATGCGTCTGCGTGCTAGAAAAATTGCCTCTTGACGCTATTGACTGTACCGGGCCTCAATATTAATACTAGCTACCACATAATAAACCAACGATATAAGATTGGTCGAGTAGATTACCTATTCTAAATAAGCGGCCTCCTATTATCACGTATCGATACAACATTATTAGTAATTCTCCTACTATCATACCTCCTACTTACGGTAATGGTGACAAAGTAACACTTAAAGTAGTTATGTACCTATGTATGGGAGTATTACTCAGGGTATAGGTTATAATGAAATTCACGGTTGCTTCTGATGAGAGATTAGCTAAAATCGCAAGCAGCGTCTCAGGATCCCATTTCATCCCAGTTGGAGGTATAAATGGAAGATTTATATCAATTTAAGGACAGCTGTACTGTGGTCCCCAGTTTATATTAGTATCCAATGGATAATATTGAGAATTCCGATGCAAGAATATTTACTTGATTATAGTTATCAGGAGAATTATGAGGTTACTAGGACCAGCTACAGTCAATATAATCCAGGTCTAGATTAGCTATGAGGGATTTGATATATAGATCTAGGAGCATGAAGTTAACGAAAGTCAGTGTTTGTGAGAATCCAACGCGAGCAAACCTGTCTTATTATGCTACTTCTGACCTTGCTTCACCTCCACTATATTCCGACGTATCTAGCATTATGGCATTTTCACAAATATAATCGATATATAGATTCTCAGCAAATAGAGTATAAATATTTAATAAAAGCCTGCTCTATTGATTTAATATTTAATATATAAACACTTATGAATGTAACATCCATAGTGTATGAACTATAATATATACCCAGGAATAGTATGATATAACTAGAGTTAGATTATAACCTAGGTTGGCGGAGATACGCTGGGTTTTAAAACGTATGCGAGACGAATGATCGTTCAAAAACTCTACGAATGGCCTACAGGGTGACACATTCAGTGGGAATCACATTGTGAATCTCTTGGTAAGCTATAATTAAGTGCAAGATAATCTATAAAAAGATAAAAAAAAAAAAAATCTCAAAACACGAACAATACGCATCAACAACGGACGAAAACGGATGAGCATTATTCGAATCTGGTAAACTTCTCTTCGCTGATTTCAGGCTTCCGATAAAATACGATCTTGGACACAGAAAGAATATAAAAAGAGTCTGTGTTGTGTGTGTTCAGAATCTGTATAGTGAACATCAGTCTTTTTCTCGGAAAGAATTAAAAGCCGTCATGATAGATGAGGTCGAGGCATATTGTTTCTATAGAACCACTTAAATCTCGGGAGCATAACGACGAAGTCTATTGACTTATCTAATGCACACTGAAAAACGCATTTTGTTTTTTTCTCAAGTCATCTGAAGACATGAGCGCATACAGGAGTCGAGTCAGAAGGCCTACCCGTTAATTAGCCTATCGAGAGCGAGGATGGTACGGAGCTAGTCGGGGGTCTCTTCGGGCCCTCGCACGGCGGAGTAATGGGGGGTAGACACTATAGGTTATAGAGACTGTCGCGGCTCCTGACGAGCCCTGAAGTCTCAGTTGGAAGATGGAGTCGCAGTCGAGAGAACTACCCTGTCTTTTGGTTATATCTGTTGTAATCTACGTCTTCGTCCGACAGGTTATCTAAGAGAGAGGTGGGAGTTATCCTTTTGTAGACGTATGGATCGTTCTACCTCACACCAAGTCAGATAGTTAAGCATTTCGAAACTATTGTATGTGAAGTCATGCGCAGTAAAAACATTCTCCTTAGACCTCCGTATATCGAATTGGCTCTGAACCCTGAGCATCTCGAGCGTGTGGTTACATTAAAACAATAAATTTACAAATTCATTTGTCATATTGATCGGTCAGAGCGTGAGTATAGTGGTTACCTTTTTTACTATGATATATTAGAGGCATGCTCGATAATATTGATGTATTTGGGCTTAATTATATATCTCTCGCGTTGGCAGCGCTCTTGAGCTTATGTCGATTTAATCATGATCTTATGGGAACCTCATAGCAACGTCCGCGTCGGCAAGGGGTTTTATGCCTCATGACGCTGCCTTGCGCAACCCTCTATGGGCGTGAGGAGATCTTCGATCGCATAGGAGTGTCACTAGTTCGGATCAATATCGATTCTGTCTTCATGAGAGTCAGAGGATTCCAGACTACCTGCTTATCCTGGCGTTCCATACAAGAAGTTTTTACAAAAAGTAGCTTACATATCTTCATCACCACAGTACACTCCGAAATCCGGTTCATCATAATAATAAAGAAGAGACAATAGCATTCCATTATCATGTGGTGACTCGAGGTAATATATTATTATATAATTAAAAGGAAACCCGAGGCGACTGCAGGTAAACTTGGATATAAACGTATCAGTGCCTGGCAGTATGAATGCGAGCACTATCATGAGGTTTATAGAGAATCAAGCTACGAGGTTCAAGACTGTCCTGATCAGGGCTACAATACCTGCGATCCAGACCTAAAAAAGACTAAAAAATATATTTTACTATATACAGCTTAGGTTTAATCATATGTAGTTGATTACACAATATCTGTACATTTCACATATTTCGCGGTACCATTGGAAAGCTCAAAAATTGCGCTAATATACACAAGTCACTTGACCAAAAGAAGATAGATTGATTGTTATTCTTTATTATATCGTTTTTTCTATTAGGAGATAGTGTGAGCAAGTCCTGTCTCGGCAATGAAATATTTAGCGAATTTCCAAAACAAGAGAAATACAGGGAGGTTAGAAGCATCTAATCCCAGATAGACATCTTGTCAGTTGACGATAAATAAATACGAAGTTGGTAATTAGCAATTTGTATAACCCCAGAGAGTTAGGAAGCAACATATTTTGAAGATAGACAGAGTACACACTACCATTAATGGGTGGAAACGAGTAGGTTAATGTAAGCGTTCACTCAGTAGTACTTAAATCAACCGAAGGTTAACAGGCAACATGTGAGTATCTGATACTAACGAGTATCAGTTCTCTAGATACTCGATATCGAAACACTTAATGTATATAGGTGCGATTGCTTAATCGGATGCTAGAGTAGACTGAAAAAATATAAAACTAAATTGTGACTGGTAATCTAAAGTGCAATTTATCGTGCCACCAGAGCTTACTAGTACATATGAAAGCCGTAATTCGATTTTTGTGAGCGTGAGCGTGAGAGGGGATTAATAGGGTGGACTTTGATCACTATGTATAGTGAATGGCAGTCTTGAGCGCCTCCTCCAATATCCATTCTCTGTTCTAACATCTTAAGAATACATTACATCACCTCATGAGTCTAGTAAGTAAGAAGGTTATTAAATACAAGGTCCTACGAGATAAATTTCGAAATGAGCGAATCAGTAAGTCGCGGCTGATTTTACGAACAGAGTAAACTATCTAAGGATGATTGTACTTACGTCGAGTTTACCTTGGCAAACATAATCAGATTACTAAACCTATGTGCGCGTACTCATCATTACTGTTCTATTTAGTTTAGAATCAGTTCATTCGAAATTAGAGTAATAGCCAAGACAATTCCATTGATAAAAAGTACTGATGCAGTTATTATTAGATATTGATTAATGTGTGTCTCGCAAGTGTAGACTAGTCACAGGACAATTTTAGTGCTTCTAGTGTTAGAATCTCGGGGGTAATATGTATATGATGGAAATGTGGAACAGATTGCAGAGGCGACAGGTTCGAGTTAAGCAGTTGGATGACGTACTAGGAACGAAGGAGGAACTAGTTTATAAGAACTGAGGGTACTTAAAAATCATAGTGATTAATACCAGCGTGGATGGAGGGCCTACGTGTATTAGGATATCAGGTCGGATCTATCGATACTACCTCAGTCATATAGACGAAGCTCACCCCATATATTAACGATCTTAGCCATAGATTTCTAGCACTACTTGATTCACTCAGGTTTCAAGGAATTTATTTCCTAACGCAAGGTCATGCAGTTACCGCGATCAAAAGGTAAGTACTGGTGTAAAAGCCGATAGAGTAGTTAAATATCTAAAGATGTTCACTTGCTGTTAATTAGAAAGACGACTTCACACTGACCTAAGTATTAATACTAACGTAGATAGAGTGCTGACGTATAATCATACCAAGACCAATCTTATATTTATGTGTGATTCTGCCACTAACTAGACGCTCAGGATTTATTTAAGCAGATCAAACCAAAAAAAGCACATCACTTATGGATATTATTTGTCAGTACCAACTCTATCAAGATTAATGGTCAAATAGAAGTGCTCAGGTACTTCAGTTATTATCGATAGTTGACACAAGTAAGCAGGGTATTTCATCAATTCAGTCTTCGACGGAAATTGGTAGTAGTAACGAAGATGTAGAGGTATATATGCTATCTTTATCCACCGGGTAAATTCATGGCGTAATACGACCGGAAAGAAGTGATTATTATTCCTAGTAAGGCATTGAGGTACATAAAAGGCTCGTTCAGCGTACCGCGTTAACATGTATTGAGTACAGATGGAAGTGCTACTCGGGGAGAGTCTTAGCGCCAATAAAAGGGTCTCCAACGAGTATGAGAAGTATTGAGGTACATCAATTCGTTACTGGATTGATAACAAGATGCAATCTCGCACCTATCCCTATCTTCATCCGAGTGAGACACCGATACCTATATCTTAATCGGGTCAAATCGATGTCACCACCAGAGACTACGCATTCTTACTTGTACTAAGTCACACGTATGTCAGCTCTGAGTGGTTAGACCAGTGCATTATTTGGTGATATTTAACTCCATAGTGTTTAAACCTAGAACGCGTCTTAAACAGGAGAAATAATAGTTAGAGATGTAGTATACAGCTGTTCTATTATTCGCTGAGTATTTGAGCGCACGACAATTCTAAGTCAGAAATCCGGTAACCGCTGCGTGGAAGCCCCTCTCATGCCTACCGTAATATAGAACCTTAATAAGTATTAAAGTACTAGCTATTTTAAAGTAATATACTTTAGATGCTGCATTTTAATATAACTTATAAAAAGATAAAAGTACTCTTGCCCCTTCTTATATTTCAAAAACCCCGTTTCAAATGGTCTACCTAATTTACGTTTAATAGCATACTTTACCCTTCAGCCTATCATTATTCTGGTGTCAAGATGCGAGCAGGATCAAGGTTATTATCACGTATTATAAGAGACAGCATATGAGATGGTTCATCAGCATCATTCAAGGTTACTTAAACACCCTCATTCATATATATTATTATATATATATCAATATATAATAAAATGACAATGTGTTATCATGCATGTACTTGAGCAATATGGAGATCCGTTTATTATTTATACGTTATCCCATTTACTCTACCACATCGCTCGAAGTTCATTTAAGGTACTAAATTATACAAAACCTTATAGTATATAAGTATGATAATAATATTCTTACTATATATATTATTAGTGAATGGGGCGTAAAGACACGTCGCTATTTGGGAGTAATGAATTGCGACTAGCAAAGGACGGAATAAAAATAATTCAGACAAGGACTCTTAGAGATATCACATGAAGGTGCTTTGTATGGGTAATTTAGGGAGCGCGTCTAACGAGACTAGTATATACAACTCTGAGCGTAGTGGATACAATTTTAAGAGATACTGCAACGTATTTTGTTACAGCATTTAAATTGCGCATTCCATGTAAAATGAAAGTCGAAGATTGAGCAGGGTACTTTCTGAGGGCTCTTTAAGTTTTAAAGGAATCGAGAGAATAAAAACGAGAAATAGCGGATCGCTGAGTTTGTAGAATAGCTGTCTGGTAGAGGTCTTTTAGAACTGAGAACGAGAGATATCTTTAACGGCATTGTGGATATCATAGATCTATGATAAAAGTTACATCGTCTGTTTGTAGAATCTTTTACTCATCTTATCTTATTTATATGTTCATTCTTCATTATATGAGATGGAATTGCTTTATTATTTTACGTAGGTCATCGATTCGTGAAGCTTCACATTTATTCCATTGTTACGAGATCTAGGTGCGATTTAGTGTAAGCTTTGTATGTTCTAAAAATTCGGAACGACTCTGTAGATTTTTAACGTAATAACTTAGGGAAACCATGTTGGACGGATCTTGTGATAAGTCTTTATGCGTATCGTAGGTCGCACCTTGTTGTGATCATTATTCTGTATTTGTCCGATCTTAGAATATAGCTAGGAGTTTATGATGAAGTATATATTCGGCTACGGACGTTGAATCAAGAGAGGAGGAGAGCGAAAGAGATCAGTCTCGCAATACCTATAAGTGGGAGAGACCAACATTTTAGGTAAGAGGGCTCCGGAGACGCAGTGGTTGATAATTACGCGAGATGTGCGTTTGGTCGCAAGATGTTGATAGTATCGGTATCAGCACCAGTACGGCTTGCACCGTTATACATTTGCGTGTGGGTTGGTTTCTTGAACCGGCTTAGCTACTCGAGACTAGGAGGTGATATGAAGCTGGCTTACATGATGGAGCAAGAGATGTTATGAGTCATAGGGCTGGCCTTGTGCTCTCAGTAGGTATCAAGAGAGAGATCAAGTCGTGGCGTGGACAATACAGGCAGATAGTAGGCTATAACTGTAAGCTGATCGTGAATGAATTACCTGGCGAATACTGTTGGGGCCATTTTGAAGACAGTTATTTGTGTGCGAGGAGCTGCTGACGGTGTGGAATTTTCACATGTAAGATTTTGACACTAAGAGAGTATGGGAGTTATGGATGTATGTCCCCTTAGTTGAGGAGGAGGAAGAAGCAGCAGTGGAGGTTGTGGCGAATTGATGAATTCGACTATTCAGGTACTTTTGTAGGATATCCTATGTTGCAATCAACGCGGCAGGCCTATTGGAGCATATCATCCTCGCGCTATCCTGCTACATTTTTCAACCGTTGTGATGAAAAGTGTTTACATACATTTAAGTATCAACCCCTCCGTGATCATATGTTTCCCATCTGGAACAGGACTAAGCCTATAGGCATTTGAAAGCCGAAAGCACTTACTCGCTCGGGGCCGTCCCGGTCCGCACTAGTTCTATTCAAGTTTATGGTTATTAATTTTCACGGGAGATGTGTAAATTTAAATCGGTCTCCTGCCATGAACACTGGGCAATCCTATCTAAAATGATATGATCTCGGTCCCTACTATGTATCCATCCTGGACGGTGAAATGACCAATACCTGTTTGACATCGTTGACAACGCTATACAGAGTCTACACAGGATCGTTTTTTTGGGGAGTCAAATCTCTGCTAAGAACGGATGAAATATACACTTGTTAGATTCTGGAATTTTGTTGAAATCCTACTTGATTTATATATCTATAACCAATTCTTGTAGTGTTGGAATGAGCCGGGTATTACAGAGAGTCAGTACAGGGTTTGATAAAAAGAGAGTTATTTTGAGTTTACGTTTATGTATCAATGTATGATATGTCCTTTATTAGAATGACCACCGTAGGCCGGGAGAAATAATTTCATATACACCAGTGTTCAAAGAAGAAATACCTTTCTTCTTTGGAATCTGTTTGTGACACTATATCTCAATGATTTGATCAGCTGTTAACGGGCTGCGATACCTCATTAAGGTCTGTTCACTGAGGAATTAGTAGTTTATATCAATGTGAGAGATCGTCATCGTGTGTCTAAAATTGATATGATATGCTTTATACAATTCAATTGTCTGACCGATTTGGTGAGTTGTAATAATTCAGGAATGGATCACTTTCAGTAACCTTCTAACATGCCGATCACAGAACTATTTATATACGTGATGGTGAATGAGGACAGTTAGAGGCGAACTTTAGATCTATATCTGGATATTAATGATTGAACGCAATCTATAGTCACGAAAGAATGAAGCTACCCCAATACATATCTCTATTAATGATGGAATTAACTGGATAAGGACTATTAACTTACAACGTAACCCCAGTTCTCCTATCTAAAGCCCTCTTATTACACATGTGCACCTTACTTAGAAGAATGAGGTTCTGTGCTTAATAGTAAGAGTCTTTGGAGGTAGTGGATCAGCAGAATTTGATTAGATACTAATCGGAGATCGTAATGCTATATCTGCTGATCCATTCATGGATGGGGAGCTGGTATTAGCTAAGCATATATGGATAATGTTTTAGAACGAATGAAGAACGAACCCTGTGACGCAGGGGACACTTTTTGACGGGGTATTGCCCACAGAATCCGGGATACGTTAAGAATTTTTGGCTACTCCTAGGTAGATCGACATTACCGGAGGTGCGGTCCCGACCAAGAGTACGAACTGACATCTCGCACCGGAGACAAGGATTCACGATTGTGCCTTACACAAGGTGTGGAATCGATCCTGGGAAAAAGGGTGGAGATTCATGTATATCTGATTAAATAATTGACAAATCTAATGTTAAATCAGAGTGCAGATTACAAAAGGAGTTAAAAATAGGTCCATTATCGTACCACAAGCTACAAGATAGCTTTACAAGAAATCCATTTAAAATTAGCACATTAGGTTCCACAAGTTCCTTCCGATGTGCACCATACGTAAGCGTTCTCAACAATGTAAATAGCATATATGTATTTATAATAAATGTAGGGTACCCCCAACCTAAACAGATGGGTCGATCAGCAGTCCCACATGATTAGAGAGTCTTTGTGACTGGCGGACGAGAAAGAACTGAGCTAAAGCCGGCGTGCGGAGTGGCGGGTCATTATGAGGGAGATAGTATATGATACCAGTGGAAAAGCCGTCCATAGAAAAAGACAAACGCCATGAGAGACACATAGTTAAATGGTCAGCTAAGGGGTGATCGTGTAAACCTGAATACAACTAGATACAAGAGTGATGCGGCTCACACCCCTTCAGCACGACTGACGTCCTCAAGACGATCACCCTCGTACCTGGTTAAGGGTAAGGATGGTGTCAATTGGCTTTACTATCTTATTCGGCTTGCAATCTGGGAATAAATAAAAAAAAAAAAAAAAAAAAAAAAAAAAACGCTTTCATTTCAGCTCATAGGACTGACTGAAGGGGGGTGGTAATCCGATATATTCCGAACCAAGCATTACCCAGAGGCCCGCCCAACCAACCTACAAGGTGAGGCGATTCGAATTGGGGGAATATTATATATTAAGCTATATACGATATTGTATAGCCTATATTATATAAGTGATATTTCAATCATTCGTAGATAATTAATATATATATATATATATATAATATATTAATATAATTAATATATATATAGTATATATTACTATTATAAATATGACACTTACTTAGCTATCTATAAATTCTTTAAACATTTCTTATTTCTACTCTATTATGCATAGTTCTTTTGAAGTTCCGTTCCGGACTGATCTCAGTGTTCGTCATTATTTTGATATATAATATATATAAAAAGAAACAAAATATAAAAATAATCCGGTTCCTATCCAGGAACCGAGAGCCCCTTGTTACCACCACTCTATAATATATATAAATATAATAATAAATATATAATATATATAGTATAGTTTTAATACGGTATATAGGGATATGATCCACTATAAATTATATTACGAACTTTAGGGTATAGTGTAGATACGAAGTCATAAACTAATATTATATACTAAACTAACTGTGTACATAGTTAGGTAGTGATTCTACACATTAAAATGATGGCGTTATTTATCTAGCTACTATATGCAATTATGAAAACTAATTATTATATAATCAGTAAACCACTCTTTGTCAAGAAGGGGGAACAACTGGATTAAATCAGTGGGGGTGAACACTGGTAAGTTTAGAAAATGTGCTAATTTTGAAAGCTCTTTGGTGAATATTAGAAATTGTTATGATAATAGCTGTTGTTAAGCTAAAAAAAACTGTATTCTTAATATTAATTTCAAAATTAAAATCCCAATAATGACATATACAGATAAAAAATTTCCCCAATTAAAAAATTTTTTATTTGATTTGGAAAACCGACTTGCATAAAAAAAAAGTTAAGAGTCTGCACATATCTCTAAGACTAGTTAAGAAGAAAATCATACATATTCGGTGCGGCTAAATTACAGGAACAGTCATATAAAGAAAGGTTTTGGGGAAACCAACTGAGACTGGAGTATGATGCTTGTAGGATTTAACACAAAGGTGATGAATTAAAAACTATTCGCAATGTATTAATCTCTTTGTATTATAGTGAATATTATTTTTAAGTATATTAAAGTGCTTTTAATTTTTTGGGGGTAAAACTGGTATGATATTTTTCATGTTAAAATATACTTTTTTTAGTTTTTATACTTTAATTAATTATTAATATAAAATATAAGTATAAATTACCCTCAGGATATGTATTATATAACCAGGAATACTATCACATAAATAATATATATTGATAAATTTCATAATTGTTTATCGTAAAAAAAAATGGCGGCCAAACTTTCAGAGGTGATATGCAACATCCCTCGAGATAGTCGATACATTAAAAGAAAACCCAATTACATATTTGGAATCAGCGTATAAGCTTAATTACTGGAATGTTGTTAAAAAAAAATAATGATATCAATCTTTTCTTGATTTTTTTTAATTTTTTTTACATTCCACGAATAATAAGCTTTATATGCTGATTATAAATATGTAGAAAATGGTTTTCTTGTAAGTACGAGTAGTTCCTCGAGAATAATGCGGACGTACGAGTAATGTAAAGTTTTACCAAAAATATGAATGCTCAGTAATGCTAGTAAAAAAGAAAAAGACAAAAAAAACACAAATCGTTAAAACATATTCTTGTTAATTTCTAAAAGAGGAAGAAAGGACAAACAAAAAACAAAGAGCATAGTAGGGCTTTTATCGTAAAACAAAATGGAGAAGTATAATAAAGTAAAAGGTTTTTGCTTCTTAAAATGACTACAAAAAAAATTAAAACCCACATGAGTAAATTAAATGAAAAAAAAAAAGAAAAATAAGACTAAAAAAAAGAAAATTCGAAAAAAACTTATTTATCAAAGATAATTAATGGAAATAGAAAGGTTTTAACTAAAGACGGTTAAACACAAATGTTGACGGATAAGACAAAAAAATAAATTGTTAAATTGTTAAATTGACGAACCAGCTTTCAAAAATAACAAAAAAAAAAGAAAAAAAAAAAAAAAAAATAACTTACCCTAGGTCCAAATGTGAATTACACTATAATGTTAATTAAATAAAATAAATTATAAACTATTTAAACATTTTTTTTTGTAGATAGATATTAATTAAATAAAATTATTAATAAAAAATAAACTATATATTAAGAAATAATGAATAGGATAGTATAGATAATGAAAAAACGACTAATGTGGACTAAAGGCAAAATAAGGTCATAAAGGTTACAACAAAAGCTTATATTAATTTTTTGGAGAATAAAAGTATTAATATAAAAAATAGTCATTAAGACAAGGGAAAAGGTCGTATTGATATTAGAAATGCTTTAATGTATGTAAAATAGGAATAAATAGATAGATAACAAAATAGGGTAATGTAAGATATAGAAATAGAATGAAAGCATGTGTGGAGTCATAAAAATATACGTAGGGAAAGAAGATGAAAAAAAATTTATTGGATACATTAACAAATAATATAAGTAAAAAAACAAATCAGAAAAATAAACATAAAACCAAATATTTTCAGATAGACTGGAAAAATAAATAAAAATAAGATATAGATTAAAGGATAATAAAAAAAAAAAAATAAAAAATTAAAGAGATAAAATAATATATAATAAAAAAAAGCTAAAATATTAAATAAGAGATAAAAAAAATAAATAGATAAAAAAGATGAACACAATATATAGAAAAAAAAGAAAAATTATAGAAAAAATAAAAAATAGAATGAAAAAAAATAAAAAATAAATTAAAATAAAGAGGAATAAAAGAATAATAAAAAGACAATTCTTATATTAATAACATAAAAAATTTAGTCAAATGAAGGGTATAAAAAGGATGCCCTCCTGGAAGAGTAAATAAAATAAAAATAATCAAAAAGAATAAATCAAAGTAATCATTGGCACTTAAATAACGAAAAGGCAATATAAGTAACAAAATAATAAGATAATATAAAAATAAGCATAACTATTGTTCCCATAAAAATAGAGTATATAAAGTTATTATTCAATAGTGAAAAATAAACAATAAAAAATATACTAAAAAAAAATAATATATAACTATAAAATATATATATGGATAAATAAGAGGATAAATAAAAAAAAATATAATACTATAAGAAAATATAAATAAATATAAATAAAATAATAACTTAATAATAAAATTAAAGTAAAAATGAGAGGCAGCAAGACAGGTTACAGGCATCAATTATAGGGGATTTAAAAATAGAAAGATAATAAAAATGAAATAAATAATATATATATGGATTAAAATTAAGAGGAAGAAAATTGAAGCGATGACCAAAGGAGCGAGGACGGAAAAAGTGAAGAAATCAAAGAAATAGGTGGAAGAAAAGAATATTCAAAGGCGAGAAAACGACCAATTTAGAAATCAAACGGGTGAAAGATGTTTAAGCAAAGGTAATTAGATAAAACAAAAATAAGGATAAAAAGACAGCGTAGGTTCCAATTTTAACTTGTGGATCAAAACAGGTCGAGAAGATAACAACATCATAAAAAAGAATAAGCCTGATGGTCAGACAGCACAGGATTAGGAACAGAGAAAAGGAGAAAGAAAAACTGGATATAAAATACTTGAAGCAAGGATTATAGCATGACCTTTCTCAATGGAGGAGGTATGAGTGAAGAAATTTAAAAGTTGCAAAAAAGAGGCAAAAAGAAAAGGAAGGAACTTACCAAGTATCTAAAGAGAATAATCGACATTACTTCAAAACAGAGTTGAGAGATTTATCCAAACAGAAATTAACAAGCAAAATATTTATTAGGACTCAATACTGGTTTAGGTGAGAGCTATAAAAGATTTGACAAAAAACAAATACAAAAGAAAAAGCAAGTGAGAGAAGATCGGTGTCGAAACAAGAACAAAGAAGAGAGATTGAATAAATTATACTGAAAATCATAATAAGATAAAACATGTGAAAACGGTAGAGTTTATTAAATGGTTGATGTTACACAAAAGGAGATCGTCTCATACTGAGTGAACCAATAGGTATTGTACTGACCTGATACCAAGAAAAAATGTGAGCGTATAAAAAAAAAAAAAAGCAGAACAAAAAAAGGGTAGACAGACTCCTTTCTCTAACTAGAAAAAAAGAAAACGAAGAGTATTCATAAAAAAAAGAAAAAAAAGGAACTGTTAGTTAGAAAAGCTTCTTTTAAGCTCATACAATTGGAATCATGAGTGTAAAACACTTGCAATAACAACAAAGCGAAGGGCCGAGATTCGAACCCAAAAAAAATGAGAAAGAAAAAAGTAATAAATCAAAAATAATTAAAGAAGCAAAAAAAAAGTAGGTAGAGATTTTGTAACAATAAATATATATAATATATAAAATAATAATCTATATAAAAAATACAAAAAATTATTTTATCAGATAATATAATTACTCTGATTTAAAAAGAAGTTAGAAAATAATATAAGAAAAATATATTACTCCCAATTTGATAAATTAGGAAAAAATAATGAAAAACAACTTACTTTTATTTAGAAAAAAAAAAATATAAATAAAACTTATAACCAGAATCAGAAAAATAATTATTATATGAATATAAATTTCAACAAAAAAGAAGAAAAATAATATAAGAATAAATAAAAAAAACAATAACTATAATAAAATATATTTCTTTCATTTTTTAATTAAAAAGAAAAACATAAAGAGAAATATCTTACTCCTATCAAGAAAAAATAAAAAAAAATATAAAAATATAAAAAAATAAAATATAGAATATAAATAAAATAGAAAAGAATTCTCTAATAAGAGAAATATATAAAGAAAAAAATAATAAAAAACATAAAAATATAAAAATACAATAAATATAAAAATATAAAAAATAGATAAGACATATAAAAAATAAAAAAGAAAGAGATATAGAAAAATAGGTAATATAAAAAAATAATAAGGAAGAGAAAAGTAAAATAAAAAAAAAAAGAAGATTTACTAAAAAATTGCTGAGTAATGGAAGTAAAAACGATATAGTAACACATTTTCCAACAAAAGAAAAGATGGTGAGAATACAAAATAATACCATAGATAAAAGAAGTTTCTGAACCACAAAAAAAAAACAAGAGGAACACCAAATCAAAAAAAAAAAAAAAAAACAAGAAACTAAGAATATTAAGAACACAGAACAAAGAGAGAAAAGAACAAGAAAAATAAATAGGTAAAAAACTCATAGTTCGTTAACAAATAAGAAAATTTCTTATTTCAAAACCAAGAAATAACTGCCAAACTACTAATTGAGGAATTAAGACCTAAAACATACGTACCAATCGCCAGTTTATCATTTACTTTTTTAATCGATGCAGATACGATTCAGTGATGTCGTAAATCAGCAAATTAACGGGGAAGAATTGATAACAAATTGCATTTGTGGATGAACGATTTCCTTATGTTTGTTCAATGGAGAACTCATTTATTAATGCAATTATTTTGTGAGCAGTTATCAGCGATCATTTTTGAATGCTTCTAATTTTTCACCGTTGCATGAGGCTTATGTCAAGAAAATATAATGCCGTTTTAGTGCAAAATGAATGATGAAGATACTATTGAAATAAATAGCAGAAAAAAAATATAGTAGATTTTGCATTGTCATTTTACGTTTATCATGATGCAATAAACATGATAAAATTCATCTAATGGTCAAAAGATGGATAAAAGTTGTTTATCCAGAATTTTGTCACACATAAGATAGTTTCACTATATGTATGTGTGGTTCTTAGAAGGAGATATACTTATTAATACTTATTACTGGAAAAAAACATTTTACTTGTTTATATGTTATCAGAAGCAAGTATTTATAAATCTTTGGTCTATATAACCACTTGTCCTAACCAAACGTTCTCCTAGCTTTATAGCTACAAGTTTTTAATTTTTACCAAATTAAAGAAATTATTCTTAAGCAAATATTACTACATTATTTAAAATAAAATATACATTTTATACCAAATTTAATGAACAAAATCTGAAAATAAATACAATTTATTTCCACAAAAACTTCCCATGACCCAAATTGGTCTTGCTCTTGCTCAGTAGGATGAAAATCCCATTATTAGATAAATAAAGAAGAAATAAAGAGTTGTTTACTAATAGACCAAGTACTACATTTTTGTCTCTTTTACCATTTTGAAGATTATTGTTCTATGATAGTCTGAAATTATAGTCTACCAACTCTGCAACAAATTTAATTCTGTGCATTGTAGATTTACTCATGATTAGATATATATTCGTATATACACCATATACCTTTACCCCTTATCTTATTTATGTAGTGTGTACTATATATATATATATATATATTATAATGAATATATATATTAGTAATATTATTAGTTATAGGATACTTGATAGTTGCTGTCAGTTTACTACCCTATACTATATTTATATATATATATATAGATATAATATATTAATATGTAAAAATTTAATAAAATTCTTATAATATTATTATATGAGTATAAATATATAATATACTATATATACTATATATTAATCTAATATAGTATATATATATATATATTGTTTATTAATATACGTATATATATATATATATATTATATTTATATATCAATCTATATTACCTATACTTATATATATTATATATATGTGTATGTGTAATTTATATCATATATATTATATATATAGTTATACACACACACACCCACAGCTGCACGTGGGTGTGGCTTTTCGTGGGTTGCGTTCGGATGGTGGTCTATTGGGCAATCAACTAACTGTAGAGCGGGCTAGTGGTTTTTTGAAACTGGAGGTAGGAAATAAATTAAATTGTGGCCATATCATATTTTGATTAATATTATTTATTTAACACATCTTAAGGTAACTTTCTCTATCAATAACAAAGTTAAACATTACCATGATATGTAAACAAAATATTACAATCAAGTAATGAGCGATAGCGCCGCTTTTTCTCCTGGCACTGCTCGAGTGCGTTGGCGAGTTTGCTTCATCAACTGATCTTTCCAAGATGTGCCCGGAGGTATCGCGCTAGATCGGATTTCTCTTGTCAATATTTTCGGTCGCAGCTCTGCCCGAAAGTTTCGTGACTTGCTCAGGTAACACCTTGCTCCGCAGGGGAACATGTCTGGAAGAACTTGCCGGCCATGGAATATCATCCCGGAGGGAGATTACCGGGAATAATGATTCGTGTTGAACAGGCGCTATACAACGCCCGTTGAAGTGTGTGCAGCTTATGCCCCTCCATCCTGCTGAACTCAAACCCTCCTAAGAGGATAATTTTAACGGCGACGTAATCATTGGGAATGGTAAGGAATGGTCCACGCTTGGATCAATCGTTATGTAGCGCTCGGAGTAACCGTCACAGTAGCAGCCCTTCTCCTAAAAAAAAAATAGGGCCATATGAACAGCTGAATTTACAGAGGCGGCATGTACCCAGACGGTTATCCCTTTCTCTGTGCAGAGCAAGGGCATGTGATAGAACTGATTGCTTTAGGTTAATACAGTTTAGGACTAATAACGGAAATTCGTGTTTATTAACTATGCACACCGTGTCAAAGTGGAAATCCGGGCTGTCTTCCGAGGTCAATCCACGTTCAAAGTTTCGTGAGTCTTTATCGTAAATTCTTGAAGATCTTCCATTGAGGCATGTAATACTAACATACGCTTAGCAGCAAAGCTCACCATACTGTGCAAGAGTCCATTTCCGCTCTGTAATTCTTTGAACTACCGGTCATTGCTAATTTATTATACGGGGTGAAATATAAAGTCTTTCATGAACGAAGTATTCCGTCGAACAGAGGCCACGTACCGGCTAGTTGGACATTTCCTTAGAGCCAGATGCATAGGCATATAGCCTGATTCGAGCCTCGGGCTCCTTTCAAAACTGCAACTCGTACAGTCTTGTCGAATTTTTTGGCAGGTATCCTCCGCTCCCTGGGAAACCTCCTCTTCGTTCCTTGTTGTTCCGAAGCTGTGATTCGATAAGTTCTGAACCCACAAGAAGTTTGGTATTGTCTGCCGAATGGAATTGGGTTTACGAGGAGTAACATTAAAATGTAAACGAAATTGATGTGTTCTTTATCACTGAATCGTTATTTCTGAAAACGTCTCGACAGCGAACGCATGGTACTCATG
>JABUQX010087380.1:27500-53979 GCA_015478945.1 Trachelipus rathkii
TAGGGTCTCGCATATATAATAGAGATGTTACCTCTGTTTAATGACTTAACAAATACTTTACTATATCGCTTTGCTTGAACTAAGCAGGGTCCTAAACCAGAGACCTAGCCTATTATATATGAATCGACGATGACGTAAACCTAGACCTAACTTAGATTCAGATTTTTTGAGGCATGTTTAGTAAGAAGTTTTATCGTGAAACCTATAAATTATAGATTTAGGTATATTATTTCCAGAATTTTTTAAATATTAAATAATGAATACTTTAAATATTTAAATTTTTTAGCCTAGTAAATCGCTGTTTTAAAATGGCTGATCTTAAAATTCGGTAGATCAATTTTTGGAAGAGGCACAAAAAAAGGCACGATCACCAAATAAGAATTAAGGCTAAAAGTATACGGGGAAACAGGGAAGAATCCTAATTGTTTAAAAGCTTCGTTAATTGCAATATTTATCATCAATAATTAATTATATATTTAAAAAAAAATCAATTTAAAAAATATTTAAGTTGGAAAATATTTGCAGACTTTCCTTGCAGCAATCTTATAAAATATTCATATAGACCACTCTGCTTTTTTTTTTCTATTGTAGAAATTGATGTTTCAATCCTTTGAATAAATATTATTTAAAATTTGCACAGTTACTTTAGCTATATAGGTTATAATGAACCAAGTGCAGAAATCTGAACTAATACTTAAAATTTATTGTATGCAAACATATATTTTAAGTATCATTTTATTATTATTATATTAATATAATTCGACCTAACATTTTTTTAAGTATTATATTATTATTATTATTATTATTATTATTATTATTATTATTATTATTATTATTATTATTAGATTATTATTATTATTATTATTATTACTCTATTGCCCCTGGCTGCATCCCCTTATTTGAGGGGTGTCCATGACAATTTTCCAGAAACCCGGCAATCTGTGATATAATATAGCTATATATACCGGTATATCATATATATACTATATATAGTTATATAGTAGTATATATTACTTATCGATATATATATATTGATAAGTAACTTTACTTAATATATAGTCATCAGTGTTACAGTATAAGTATATAGTATATATATATATATTATTATATATACTATACTAGTCTAATATATATATATTATGATTTTTAGTATAGTAGTAAAATGAATTGTTTGAAAAGCAGACTGACTATCTCAAACCAAATCGTTTGAACGGTAAAGGAATCTGATAAAGTGTCAACACAATGGGCTTATTTTAGTCACTGTTGTAAGATCTTCAGAACAATTCACTCAAGTCTTTTGCAATAACAACAATAATGATATTAGCAAATAATGATCATTTAAGGCAATCATAATAATAATAATAATAATAATAATAATAATAAAATGAATAAATTAATAATAATACATAATAATATTAATGAATAATTAATAAGTATGTGAATAAATAATAATAATCGTAATAATAATTAAAAAGATAATATATAAGATAATAATAATAACTCATGCAAAGAGAATACTTTTCTTTGCAGTTTTCATATGATTCATAATTATTAATTTATTATATATTATTATTTATTATTATTTATTTCATTATTATTTTATTATTATTATTATTAATTAATTATTATTATTATTATTATTATATTAAGTAGTTAGTAGTATATAAGTAGTAGTATGGTAACAGTAGTAGTAGTTAGTCCGTAGTAGTTGTAGTAGTAGTGAGTAGTGAAACATGGATTACAAACAGGTGGAACATGAAGTAATTTGAAGTAGCATCGGTACCGTAATGGTCAATAAAAATAGGTGGCACTAAACCGGTTTTGCTTATCTTCTATACCTATACTATATATATATTATCTATATATAGTATACTATATTAGTGTAGTATTACATTATTACTTTATATATATATATATATCGTATATTATATATATATAGTTATTATATATATATATATATATATTTATACTACTATAATATATATATATATATATATTGATATATAATATATACTATATATTATATATTATAAATATTATATATATATATATGATATATATATATATATCACAATCCTACTTTACATATATTCTACTACTACTACCTACTCACGCCCCACCACCGCTCCGCCTCACCTCTCAATCACGCCACTACTACTCACCTCACTCACGCACTGCTCCTCACCTCACCTACTCAGCTACACCCTCATCCTCAACCTCACCTCACTCACCGCTCGCTATCATCACCTCACTCACACCCTCCACCTACTCACATCACCCTCTCACTTCATCACCACCTCCACTCACGCACCACTCACCTCACCACTCCCTCACCCCTCACTCACCCTCATCATACCCTAACACACCTCGACGTATCATTATACTCTCATATCAACTCCTAACCTCACTCACTACTACTCACCACCCTCACTCACTCACACCTACTACTCACTCACATCTATCTACTACCTCGACCATCCATCACTCGCTCTTCCCACGCAGATCAACACACTACGGAACGTCACACACTCAGCTCAACTCACCATCACTACCATTCTCACCACTCACCTCCTACTATCTAACTACACACCTCACTCCTCATCACCTCCCTCACACTCACCATCCACTATCACTCACTACACTCACCCTCACTACCTACTCATCACCTACTCACTCACCTACCACATCCCTTCCCTCACTCACCCCTCTCACCCTCCCTCCCTCCCTCATACCATCCCCGCTCACTCTCTTCAGCTCTCATACTACTCTACCTATCATCACCTACCTCACTACTCACTCAACCTCCACCCAACTTATCCACTATCACCTCACCCCCGCCACCTCACACTCCACCTCCACTACCCCTCCTATCATCACCCTACCTCACCTACTCCCCATACTATATATAATAATATATATATATTTACTTGATAATATATATTATATATATTTGAGGTGATTAATGTATAAGTATTACTTTGGTTATTATTATATACCCTATATATATAGAGTATATATTATATATTACTATATAAGGGTATAAGTATTCTTTATACTATATATTATAGAAGATTAATTAAGTTATTGAATTTAAATATTGAACAATTATTCAGGAATATAATTTGCATTAACAAAGTATGAATATGTGAAGATTGTTTCTTTTTAATAGGACAATTTATCTAAACTTAATTGTCCGCTGCGGTACACCTCTCAATCTTAAAGATATTTAAAATTAAATATTTTACTTGTAAATTCAAAGAATAAAATATTTAGTTTAAAAATAACAAAAAGAAAAAAATAAATAAATAAATAAAGTAAAAAATCTTTAAACTGTTTAAAGAGCTAGATTTCCCTTACCAGTTTTATATTTTTGGTCGTGTAAAGCTTATTCTTTTAGTTATCAATCATGAAGTGGGAAATGAGTGTGAAGGAAGATATCCAGATATTAATAGTGGAATGAGAATCAGAGTATTTGCATATTGCATTAGATTATGGAATGTGAAGATATTTCCTAAGTAATTTGAAATCAGTAAAGTCATTCTTCCTATTATGGGCAATGAATCATTCTTTGTTTTCTATTATATTTAAGCGGGAATCATTCATATAAACAAAATCGGATATTTTCAAATGTTCCTATGAAATGAACTTGGCGTAACTACTATCGGACCCTGTACCAATTCTAGGGTAGATTAACTGTCGTTCACTTTAAGAATAAGCTATATCATTATTTTGAAGGAGTAGGCTAATAGGCTAGGCTAGGTGATTAGTCAAATATTCCTTTTGTTTGGTATTTATAGCAAATTAATAAATAGCCGCAAAATAATTTTACCTTTACTGTAATTTGAAGACTCAAGGTGGTTAGGTCTCTATTAAACGTAGACCTCAAAGAATTTACATTTTGTTTCTTGTATAGAGTATATCGGTTCTTTTAGTTTTAATACCTAGGCCTTTCTAGTCCTGTTGGCGATAACAATAGGTATATACTGTATGTAGTATTATATAAAAATATATTATATTTATATATATATATATATATATATATATATATATATATATATATATACTATATATATATATATATATATAAATATATAATTTATATTATATATAGTATATAACCTTATACAAATCTTCCTTTTTGTTTTTTTACTAAATACTTTACAATGTCTAGCGAGAAATTATCCAAAAGTGAAAGATTGATTTCAATTTTCCACAAATGTTCGTCTCTGCAAATATATTCAGCTAGTGTTTTCATGTAAGCACTCAACACTAATTATATATATATATATATATATATATACCTATTATATAATATATAATGTAGGTATAATATTACTATTAGTATCTGATATTAGTATATTAACTATGCATATATGAGGTATTATAATATTTAAGGTACTAATTTACATATTATAATATATGTGTGTAATATTTTATATATATTTAGGTAATATAAAGCATCATAGTTACAATATTTCTAGATATAATAATAATCGTTGTTATATACTTATAATAATATATAATATATATGGTCTCTATATATATTATACTGGATATATATATATATATATCTATAAATTATATTGGTTATTTATATATATATATAAGGTCATAAATATAGTACTTAACATATATAATGAATTTGTAATAGAAGATATTTGTTCAGCACATCCAGATTTACATTGAATTTTTGATACCATCCCAATTTTACTGATATATAGTATATACATATAATCAAAAGCAATAAAAAGTAAAAATAGTGAGTTTAGAACCTGCACCATTTTATATATAAAATGTATTCAAAAGTTGTTTTCAAACCTTTCCGGTTTATGTCTAATTTTGTATCGGCTTTTTAAATTTTGTATCGGCCTTCCAAATCTGTTTAAAACTCTTTGTTCCAAATATAGCGCTTCGATAAATTTGTACTGTGCTTCCAAAGGAAGGTCAATTGGCTCTTATTTTTCTTCCTTTAAAAGCTTTATTTATGTTACAGAGTACCCTAATATCTAAGATAAACTAAAACATGTTTCTCAACAAAGTTGACTTTTATTAAGGTTTGCCCTTAACTTGGTTTTGAGGTATTTGACCTAAATAGCTAATTGACTACATACTTTATGTTTTTCCATACATATCACATGGATTCCTTGATACAAACAAATACTAAGAATAATGACTCAATTATTTCATAATTATGTTATGTGACACCCAAAAAATACCAAATATATTTATATAAATAAAAGATGAATAATTGTCTTAAAAAGCAAGAATAAAGATGGAATAATTTTCAATGTTATAAAATTAATCCCTGTTGTTTTTAATTTTTATATATTTTTATTGCGATTAAAGATATTTCAAAAAACATTATCAATTATTCACACGGTACTTTAAATTAAATAAAGTTATAGTCTACTAGCATTTTATTAGTAAAACTATAATATATTACAAATTTAACAATAAATAGATTTCTAAAAATTAAACTAGCTAACAATTAAAATAAAAGTATAAGTAATTTAAATAAAATAATGTATGATAAAGAGAGACCTATACTAAATTGTCTTATCAGGCTGAACAGAGTCCAACATTAAAAATAATGCTCATTATTAAAACTATTAAATAAAGTAATATAGTAATAAATACTATAACCTTTAATGATAAAGAATATTGTAGCATTCTTTTTAACATTCCGTAGTGAAGAATACTTCTCTAATTTAGGCTCTCTTCAAGTCATTGCTCTTACACCAGTAATCTGAGTCGAGAGCCTGTTCATTTTTGGGGCGATATGGTATACATATAAAAAGGAAGAAAATAAAAAAGGATGTTTACATTCCCACCTACACAGAAATAATTAACGCTCGCTCTCGACTGTATGAGGAGGGAGCTTAGAGATAAATATTGCTATATAGCAAGCCAACTTGTAATAATAATGGCAAACACTTGCGACCAATTTTACAAGAACAATATAGCCACTCAAGACATAATGAATAGAAATATCTACTTCCTGTAGCAAGACATCTCCATGTTTTACGCAGTCTCATCACCTAGTGATTGCCAGCACAGAAAAAAATATTACAAAATATTTTAACATATATAATGTTGCTTCTTAGTAAATGTAACGTTTAATATACATTCACAGGATTTATTTTAAGAGAGTTCCATTATAAGGTGGGATTTTCTTATGAAAGTTAGTAGGAAATTAGATGTCAATGGACATATTCAGCACTAATAGAACTTATCAAGATTAAACATTATGCCAAATGGCCCTCTTCACTCCTTCACGTATGTTTATTTGGCTTAGAAAAACCAACTCGTAATCATCAAGTAATCTAAGTGCTGTTGCCAGAGGGATTAGCTGATAAAGGCAGTACTTACAAACTAATATCATGTAGAAATCTTAAATATTTAATATAGTTCACACGAGCATAAGTATCCTCAGTATGTAATGCCAAGTTATAAATGCATTCGAAGAAGTGAGTTCACAGTCAGGAAAGTTGAGACATCGTGGAGTGTATGGTCAGCTAGCTTCCGAGAATATCCTTATATGTATATGAAAACCTTATTATATATAACTCAGAAACTAAAGTTATATTATACCACAAAGATAACATGAAAAAAAGATTATTATTTGTTCTGAAATTTATTTTTTATGCTATTTAATTATATCCATTTTTTTATGCAGATTCCAAAATATGGTATTATAGTTTATTCTCTAGCATTCGATGACCGTTTTTCTTGTTACGTTATAGCATAAAAATAATTATTATATTATCATCTTTTTTCATTATTATTCTAAGATGTAAGGTTTCATTACCGGCTCCGGCTTCAGCTCAGGCTCAGTGCCCATTAATTGTATTGCAAAAAATAAAACTTAGAAGCTGATAGAAAAATATATTAAGTTAAGAATTAATAATACATATATAATATAATATAACTAAAGTATATATATATTATATAATAATGTAATATTAATATATATATTGATATATTAGGAATGAGGGAACCGGATAGTGAGATTAAAGCGAAATACCGGAGAATAGCCGTAAGTGAGATAGTTAACACGGAATATCCAGCGCGCGTGGAGAAGTTAAAAAACCGGTTAATATCTGATGAGGTATATCGAAAGTAATAAACCGGGACCTATACGAATGTATCTTCAGGCAGGGAAGTTCTTAAAGGATAATGATAAATAACAAAGAAAATTATAACAGCTTTTGGATGATATAATATATTAGATAATATATATATAGATATGAAGATAAGAATATATATAATAATATATATTAATATAATATGAATGAAAATCATATATTATAATAATAATAATATATTAAAATAGTATATATAGAATAATAGATAGGTTATAAAAATACACAGCAAGATAGATAATAATATATAGTAGTATAATATAAATGATATATATACTAATAATAATAATATTATATATTAATTATAATGAATATATAATGATATTAATTATTACATAGATACCACCAACTCAACGCGGCAGAGCCCTTTTTCAAAAGTTCGAGGGGACAAAAAAATAAATATAAATAAATAAAAAAATTACAAAACAAGAAAAACAAAATAAATAAGAATAATATGAGGAAAGAATAAAACACTCAAGTAGTTCGCTATGTCAAAAAAAAAGTAGAAGAAAAAAACGCAATTTTCTCAGGTGGGCGCAGACGCGGACTTAAACTAGAGGAAGATTGAATATTGCAGGAAAAATAGAAGGCAAGAAGTAGTTCCACAAACAGATGTGGCTGGAAAGAATTAGGTACCGGTACCACAGCAGAGCGATCCTTGAGTCTCCAATATTCACACAATTTCTTCATGCAAGAACAAGGCACCTCTTGTGTTACGAGGCGACGCACGCCAGTGGTGGAAGAATGCGAGAGGTTCAATTCTCTCGAGCACCTGCCGTTGTAATACCTATAAGAAAAGAGATAGGTCACGAACGTCACGACGAGGAGAGAAAGAGGGTCAAGGAGTCATGAAAAGTATGGAACAGTTTATAAGCCTATTAGCCTTAGCTTCAACTTCTATTCCAAAAGGATGGATGGAACCGGATCCACCCCCAAATGTGGCGAAACAGTATTCCACGTACAGGGGCCGAATAAGACCTTTCTATAACTGGAGATAATTCTGAGCAGAAGAAAAAAAATCTCTTAATCTGAACAGTATTCCCAGCTTTTGAGGCCCATTTAGACCCACCGATGTTGAGGTGTGAGGTCTCCCAAGACAATTCCATATTTATGTTTAGTCCTAGAATGTTATATGTTGTTTACGGGTAGACTTAGAGCGCTCAAAGGGGATTGAAAAGTAGTGGGAGGTTGTTTTAGAGAGGCGAGATATGAAGAAGTTAAGTTGTATTCAAAGAGTTGAAACTCACAAGATACTGTAACCCCCACTGAGAAATCCGACCAAATCGGCAAGAAAATTTGAATCGGAAAACTGTAGACAAGAGGCAACTCTAGATACAAACGAGGGAGCACAATTGAAATAAGCGGAAGAATGGAGATTGAGTCATCGGCATAAGAGTGAACAGACGTTAGAAGTGCAGCTAAGAAGATCGTTTGTATGAAAAGTAGGAATAAAGTTGGGAGATAAAACAGAAACCCTGAGGAACACCACAATTTAATAAGAAAAGAGGAAAGAGGTTGCTCCATCACCAAGAGCTGAAATGGAACGAACCGAATGATCTATGAGAAAACTAGACAATGAGTAAACAAGGAGGAGGAAATTCAAAGAATTGGGGAGCTTAGAGGGCAATGACGCGTGCCATACAGGAGAGTAATATATAGTAGAGAGTTAATGTATTAATATATATAATATATATATAGATATAATATATATATATATATATATATTATATATATATATATATATATATATATATATAAATACCGCTATATATATATATATATATAGTATATATATTATATATATATTATACCAGAGGAAGAAGAGTGACCTACTGGTAATATATATAGTTATATATATATATATATAACTATCGTAACTATATATATATATATAATTTATATATATACTATATTATATATATAGCATATATATATTATATATATAATTATATAGTATATATATATAAAATATAGTCATATATTATATATATATATTATATAATTATATATATATATATATATATACTTATATATAGTATATATATATATTATTATATATATATTATATATATATATATATATACCCTATTATGATATATAAATAATATAGTATTATATATTATATATATATTGTCAAGTTGGTGGGCCATTCCGCCAACTTCCACAATTTGCGGGGAATTCACTCTAAAATAAATTGAGGAGAGGGGAATTGCGATGCGATAATTTTAGATTTTAAATGTACGGAATTGCCATGTTAGCGGGAATGCCTATTATCTTCCGCAATTTAATCCGCTTATTCCGCAAATTAGAGGACTACCAAAAAAAAATTGTTGGGAAATTTCAGTGGAATGCCAAATAATTTATAAGTCACAAATTCTTTTACACTGTTAGGCCATCTTGGGTGTACGGTCTGTGGCAACAAAACGAAAAATCTGTATTTTTGCAAAAGGATCATGTTTTTAAACAGGTTTCTTTTATTTCTGATTTTTAACATATATGATATATGATCCGACTGTCGTCGAAGTGATGGATGCATTTAAAATAGAAAGGAGAAATAAAGAGGAAGAAAAACTGCGGAACACCAGAGGAAAGCCTGAAGATTGCTGGAGAAATGAAGACTTCAGCTTAAAGTTGGAATAGTCTCAGGATCAGAAAATGAGGATGTTTTTGACAGTGGTCCTGCCAGATTATTATTTTAAAAAAATTTAACATAAATTAATAAAATTTTTCTTTTAATTAAAACTTTTAGGTGAAAAATCAACATCTTACTTTTCGATAAAATTTAGTGGTGATGAGCAGGCAAAATTTTTGCTAAGATTCTTTTCACATAGTAAAAACAAGAAGAAAAAAAGAATTATCTGAAATAAATGGAGGAGCGTCAAAAATTTTAACCCATTTCTTTTGAATTATTTTAAACTTTGCTTGTAAAATAATATGGAAATGCATCCTGTAATTTGGCCAGTGAAGTTTGGACTGAAGCGAACTGTATCTAAGATCATATGGATAAGGAATGGATATTCGACGGCAGTCGGCTCGTATTGAACTGATTTTCCTTCTCATAGATTTCAAGAGGAATAGCATCAAACACCAACATAGCGTCCGGTAGGCTCAGTGGTAGAGCACTCGCCCAACTACGCGAGAGACCCAGGTTCGTCACTGGTCGGGCGTGTGAGTTGTTCTTTCTTGACTCCGTCTTGCTCAGACTTAAAAATTGGGCACACCCCTCCTAGATTAGGGCTCTGCCCGTGAGCGGTGGTGTTAACTGTAAAAAAAAAAAAAAAAAAAAAAAAAAAAAAAAAAAAAAAAAAAAAAAAAAAAAAAAAAAAAAAAAAAAAAAAAATTATCAATATTAAAAATGGTTGATATGTGATTTTTACTATTAATTAGCGATCTCAATATCGTAATATTTAGGTTCTTTCGATCGTCTTATTGAAGTTATTAATCGAGATTACCATTTATTCGTAGCATTCACTTTTTCTTTAATTAGCAGACAAATATTTATTTCCATCATTGCATTTTATCAAGTTTGTGCCCTGACATTTGTTGATTTTTACTTTATTTTTATCACTGAAAGCGGGTAACATTTTAGAGAATAAATTCCAGTGTTTTTTCTTATAAATCTGTGAATGTGCGTATATATAATTTGGTAAAATAGATACAATGGCTTAAAACACGTTAAAATTATTGCTTGGTAATTACGTATTTAGTAATTAAAATACTTAAGCGTGAGAATATAAATTGGGTAGGTAAAAAAATTGCGATGTAAGCATGTGTCTTCGGTAGCTTAATTCCATTTAATAAATATCATATTTGTTTACCATATATTTTAACATTAGATTAAATACCTTAGGTTCGAGAGAACTTAATGCGAAAGCGTATATGTAAATAGAGACGAGAGAGAGAGAGAGAGAGTTGAGCTATATATATATATAAGAACTGAACTACTTAAGTAAAACTTTGAATTGATCTTTTAATAAAGCCTAGAAAGCTGCAGCATAAATGTTTTTTTTGAGTTAATGCTATGCTCTTTCACTTTTTAATTATAGTAACAGAATTTTGGGCTTGGGTAAGACGGGCTTAGCAAGCCGCTGTCTAAATATATTTCTGTTTTCCTTTTGCTTGGAATTCCCTCTAAAATTGAAAATTGAGAAACTGTTCCTACTATAATCCTAAACAGTTTCTATGGAGAACAATGTAGTATGAAGAATGTAAAAAGACAGGCTTAGCGATCCGTTAACTAAATTTTTTTCTCCTTTATTGGTTTTCGAACCGCCTACTTAAACGTGAAAACTGAGATACAGTTGCAACTGATAATACTGAAAACCTTTGATGAAAGACAATAAAGTATGTAGAAGGTAGGAAGTAGGAGGTAAGAGGTAGATAGTAGGAGGTAGAAGGTAGGAGGTAGGAGGTAGGAGGTAGGAAGTAGGAGGTAGGAAGTTGGGGTAGGAGGTAGGAGGTAGGAGGTAGGAGGTAGGAGGTAGGAGGTAGGAGGTAGGAGGTAGGAGGTAGGAGGTAGGAGGTTGGGGTAGGAGGTAGGAGGTAGGAGGTAAGAGGTAGGAGGTAGGAGGTAGGTGGTAGGAGGTAGGAGGTAGGATGTAGGATGTGGGATGTAGCATTTAGACTTTATAATATTGTTGAAATACGTTTGTCTGTATTCTTATTAAACCTGCAAATTTTATATTGAATCATAAATAAAATCAATATTTTTCTGCAATTGAAGTAAGCCCATTTACGTAGAAATGAATATTTGTGGGTTGAAAGATCGATAGTATTTATTGCATCGATATTTTTATGAAATGAATATTTGTGGATTGAAATATATCGATATTTTTCATTGCTTCGATATTTTTATATATATCAGTGTAATTTCAAAGTATCGATATTTATATAAGCAATCTGTCAAGGTAAACAATTCGCAATGAATTGAAATATCGATATTTTTATTTTATCGATATTGTTATATATCGATTAAATAATTAAATACGTTAATTTTATTTTCAAACTTGTAGCAATTTTCCTGAAACTATTTGAATAATAATAATAATAATAATAATAATAATAATAATAATAATAATTGTTAAATTATAATTAATTAACAATTAATAAACTAAATAATCAATAATGTTAATTACACAATTAAAATCATTAAATCTATTTAGCTAATATGAGAAAGTATTACGCAACTATTGCATTAAAACTATAAACTTTTAATTTACAAAAATGGTGTCAAAATACAATCTTTGAAGTTTTTTTTATAGCGATTAGCGTACATTTATTTATATGTTCAATAAAAAATTAAAAAATAATGCTCCGAAAAAAAAGTCAGCTAATTTCGGCTTTTTTGGGGGGGGGGGATAACACTATCGATATCTTTTCCGATTTTTTTCGATTACTTTACCTATAAACGCATATACAAACTTTTCATCCCTTCGATTAAATTTGTTTATTTGTGGTTTTACGATTATGAATGAATTAATTGAATATATCAAACTTAGTTAATTATTATTTTTTTTTAAGTTCGAAAGAATCTAAATTTTTTTTTAATAATTCTCCGCAAAAAATAAATAAAAATAAATTATACAAAATATATTGACCACTTACTTATATTATATATATATATATATTTATACTGTACTAAATATCATATTTATACTATATATACAATATATACTATATATAGTATATATAATATAAAACTGATGTATCATATACTATATATATATATATATACTATATATATATATATAGCTACTATATGACAAAATCATACTATAAAATAATAATATATATAATTATATATCTATTATATAATATATATATATATACTATTACTATTTACCTATACTATACATATATATATATATATATATATCAACTAATACTATACTATACTACTACTAAATATATCATATATTATATATACTTATATAATATTACTACATATATATACTATATACTATATAACTATATAAATCTATATATATATATATTATAACTATATATATACTATTATTATATAGGAAAAAACTCTTACTTTGAACGTAAACAGATAAATTATGTGAAATCTACCCGTTGACACAATAAAAATCCTTTATGTACTCGACCACATTAAAATATTTACACAATTAAAACTTAATATTACCAAATTTTACGCTTTCGCACGTTAATACATTTATAAAGGCCTCCTTTCAGACATTTAAAGTTGACAAGAACTGTTAGGTTCTTGATCAACTTAAATCTTCTGAAATGAGGCCTTTATAATGTATTAGGCGAAACGCAAAATTGTATATAAGTTTTATTTGTGTAAATATTTTAATGTGTCGAATAATAAATCATTTTATTGTCCAAGGGTATATTTTCACACACACACATATATACTATACCTTATATATATATATATATATTATAATATATATATATATAACCCTATTTACTATATATATATATATATATAATATAGTATATATATATATATAAAATGTATATACTAGGGTACATACTAAAAAATGTTTTAATTGCCAAACTATTTACATACATGTATATAGATATGTTTATTTTTGCATCTGTTTAAGAACCTACTAGTTCAGGTTATGATAAGTTTTGTTAAGTATACCCATGTTATATCTGTGTATACTTAACAAATCTTATTCTAACCAGAACTAGAGGGTCTTAAACCGCCCTAGAAGCCCTAGGCTTCAACCTAACCTATATGGATCGTTGATGCCGTGCAACTAAACCTGGCCTAGGTTATCAACATTGCCGTAAAATAAGAATATATATATTTTAGCTATAAAATAGCTAAGTAGAAGACCAAGACCTAAATCGAAGAAGAAAGCCAATCCACAACCTTCCCTTATACCCTTAAGTGCGAGACCGTCATGGCAAAAACCCACCCTGAAGCTTCACTCGCCCGTGACAGTCAACCACTGTGGTATATCGGCAATGTAAAGGTTCATCCCTAGGGCCACCACCACAATTAGATCCCCCTCACAAAAAAACACGCATTTGCTCCTACTATACACCAATCTTTTTGCTTGTGCTAATTTCACATTCCCTTCCTTTAGAAAGTCTATAACTTAGTCAATCCACTTTTCCTTTGGTCTCCCATGTGATCAATTCCCAACACACTCAACTCTATTCACCCGCTTACCAAACCGACTATCATCCTCCTTCCCATATAACCAAACCAAAACCCCATCCTTATACACTCTCATTTATTCTCTTATTCAAGCCATTTTTCACACCACACATCTCTTTAGCACGCTCATTCCTCAATTTATCCATTCTTCTTACACCTAACACGCCCCTAAGATTAATTATCATCTACCTGAACAGACTACACCCTAGATCAATACCTCTTATTTCATACCATGGTTTCACTACTATTAACACCGGTAATAACATAAGCTAATGAAGAACCCCCTATAGCACTCATGACTTAGTCCCCTTGCATTCACTAAAGATTTAATTGTACCAGCCACCATCCTTCTATTCATAACTTTCCTACCACATTCTTCACCATCCTTTCCCTTTACATCCAATATGTAGCCTAAATATTTAATCTCAGAGACTTCTTCCAATTGCAAACCATCCAACGTGATTTCACAATGCGTACTCTCTTTACCTATCACCATCACCTTATTCTTATCTACATTTACATTCAAGCCCCTACTTTTACACATCCTATCAAACCTCTTTACCAATCCTCTCAAATTTTCCTCAGGTTCACTACAAAAAAACAAATCATCTGCGTAAAAGAAGCAGGATACCTTCCATCTCTTTCATTTTCCATCAGTCTTACCCTACCCTGCCACACCTACCTTAAATTCTTTCATCACAACATCCATATACAAATTAATCAGTCATGGAGACGTAATACATCTCTGTCTCACTCCACTATTAATGTTAAATCGTCCACTCCGTTTATTCCTACACACCCTTCACTATAAACACTAAACACGCATACTTTTAATTCCAGTCAGAAGCATACCACCAAGACCAAATATCATTAGCATCTGCTACAGAGCTTCCCTATTAATCCTGTGATACGCTTGTTGCAAATTCATAAAACCTAAATACAATTTGCTCTTTTTCTTATTTCTCATTTTCTCACGCATTCGAATCAATTTACACATCCTCTATCACTTTTAAATGCACCTTGTTTCTTCAATAATCAGCCCCTCAATCACTCGACGTACTCTTTGAACCAAAAAACATGCATTTATCTTACCTACAAAACTAATTTCACTGTAGTATCTACACTTCCCATTATCACCCTTACCCTTATTCAAATCTACTATCACTACTCTCCTCCAGTACTCAAGAACCACACCCTCCACAAACGTTATGTTACACATCTTCCATTATCAGTCATTCACAATCTCACCTCCATTCCTAACCATTTCACCAATAATTTCATATATACTTGATGTTTTACCTTTCTTCAACTTTCTCACAACACCTATTACCCCTTCCATACTAATTACCTCATCCCCAAAATAATTACTTCTTCTTACACCATCAAACTCACACACATTCACTGTCACCTCTTCATCACTGCCAACGATATGAAGATTTTCGAAATGTTTTCTTCTACACTCTTCTCACGTCCACCTCATCAGTGACGAATGCTCCATCTCTATTAATTATTCTATGAAGATTTCTTTCAATCTCTTTCTTAATCTTTCGCACCTCCTTCCAGTAGAGTTTCCATTTCCCTAGTAAGTCTCCATTCATCTTCCTTCCAAACTTTTCCTTTACTTTTTATTCCTCCTACAAATGCCACTTTTAGCACTCCTCTTTTCCTATCAATATATAATCATACATTTCTCTTTCGAAACTTTATCATTGGCTTTCAGCAATACTAAACTCAACTGCTCCTTTTAATTACGATTTAACCGCAAGCAACCGCAAGGACGCAAAGAAGCAGAAGACGCCCAAGAACAGCAAGCACAAGCCAACGCAAACAGGCGAAGACAGAAGCAAGAAGAAGAAGAACACAGCCAAGCAAAACTAATAAAAAAAAGATATCCAATATCAAAATTCATGAACATAATTTTTCATTATAAATTACAGATGAAAGTTACTCCATAAATAAAATGTTTACAATAACAAGATAATAAAATAAAATCCTAAACTATATGGCATCACTTATTCACTCGTCTGAATAATCACACACTCGAAAAAACTAAGTCGAGCACAAACACAACCCGGTTATCTCTACCACCCGCGTATTTGTCCAAAACAAGCTCATCAACTAAAACATCTTCCCTTCGTCGGCATCAACACCATTCATCCATTTCACTAATAACACAGCCTGCGACCACCCATTACATATACCCAAAAAAACTCAACACGCATAATAGCACAAACTATAAGCACTCAGAATAAACCCATCCATCAACCTCAATCCTAACACCCACTCAAGCCCTCCTCACACACCCGCCATAAACCAGCAAATCCTCACAAACACCACCCACACTAATATCATAAAGCCTCAAAAAAGAGCACCCTCACCAATCATATCCAGCTCCAAACCAGGTCAAACACCATAGCCCTCACCCACCCAACCATATAACTCTCACCCCATACATAAACAAAATACCAAAACATACAACTACTCACTATAACCCAGACCATACCAACACCATTACACCATAACACACTACATCACTATAATTATAGATATAAGACTAACCACAACTAACCACACTCACTAAACACAGTAACACTCTCACCAACTATACCCATAACTACATCAAACCCGATCACGAATAAACCTAAATATAAAACCCCCCCCACTCGCTCGAATGATCGCATATAAATGATACTTTTACACTTCGGCCCACTACACTCTGAGCGACCTCACCACCAATTCGCTCTCAGGCACCAATCAACACTAGCTTCGGCAACATCAGTGACACCGTTAACCTCCAAAACCTATTTATTACTTTATAACAATTTCCTGCTCCTCAACACCCATAATAGAACTATTATTACCCACTTGAACCACCATACGACACCACTCTTCGCACCGCCAAACATTTAATTGCTTATTAAAATCTACTTCTCAACTCTACACTAATCATCCTCACAGTCATCAATTATATCGGCGACCCGCCCGAATAAGCGATAATGCCCTTGCGACACATAACCAGACCTCCTATCTTTCCTAACGGCATCTCAACTCCACACTGGCCTCGCCAATCCTGGCGTAGACAGCCGCCACCTCAGCTGCACACCCATCTGACAATATAACAACGAGCACACATATAAAAAACAGGTATCCTCTCCTAAGGCTGTAAACATAACAGACTTAGCACCAGGCTTTTCTTACACATCCAGACAAACACCCACACCATAGATACCACACAAATTGTAAACAAAGCACTCAACCCCCACATCCACACAACCAAAAGCACAACTCCATCACCCCACCCCGGTCACCGCACTTACCCCCTCATATCTTTATACCCCATTACCCTATTAACTACATATGCTACCATGCATATTCAGGTACATAATGGTGATCTCCTAAAAGCTTGCCCCTGAATAACACCCACTCTCCTGTAACAAGTTAACCAAAACAGCTTATAGTGAAATAGAGAGTGAGCACAAGAGGGCAACTAAAAGTTGAGGGAATAAAACAAAACTTCTACAATAAAAATAAATAAGCACTCCCTACTCGGAGACCACTCCTTTCTTACCTCATTTTATGTAAACACCCTAACCCTTACTTCAGGCGTTAACACATTAACCATCTGAAAAGAAAACGAGATATAAGATATTTTCCATCTTATTTATCTTTATATTCTTTTTTTTCTTCTTTTCTTTCTTTTATTTATTTTTAAGTGTTATTTTCTCATATCTAAATCTACTTTTTGGTCCACGGGAAAAATTTTAAATTTAATCTAATAGAAGGGGTTTCCCATTTTTTCGATAAGTACGTCTCTGTTTATTAAACTTTCTAACTCCTTTAAAACGGCCGACATTAGCGGGACCGCTAACAGTTTGCCGGCTATTAAACTGGTCTGCCGCCACAACCGACACCCATTCTGACACTACATGAATAACCCTTTGGCAAACAACCAACATATACCAGACCAACCAACCCAACAACATCCAACACCAACACTCCCCTCTAACTAATCACAATACACACACCACCACTAACAACAACCAAAATAATAATAACCTAAAATATAAACACAATCATACTACTATCTAAAACACACCTATACCACTCCAACTCACCCAACTCCCTCAATAAATAAACCATCCCATATAAACACCCTATAATCATACCTCAATATCAACCAAACCCTAATAAAAACACACAATCCACAATCATCACCACTCAAACCCAACATATATCTCCCAAATCCTACAACCCCCATAACCAACCTAATCAATAATAATACTACACATAATCATAACCCTAATAAAATATATAATCACATATAATTCACATATAATCTCTCGTCTAGCTCTTACACCCTCCTAATATACACAAATAAAACACCCTACCCTTACTCATACCATCACCACACCCCCACACACACATCACAACCATCAATAACTATTATACCTATCTCATACTATACTACACACTAACTACAAAAAATACTCGATCCCGCACCCTACGAAAACCCGCCAGTGTAATAAATTATTTCCTTTACTAATATATCAATAATCAATAAATAAAACTTCACTAAAATTAAACTACTCTCACACACTAACCCCCAACTCAAAATACATACTTCTAATACTAATAAGTAAATACACCAACTATATATATAGCTACTATACTCCACCTACCCTCACCCATTACTAACTATTATATAATATAATCACTACCACAAACAAAATATTATCATATATATATATATATATATATATATATATATTCCTTTGGCATTTGAAATATATATATATATGACTGGACCCCCATGGTGCTGATTTTTCAGCCAGGTATGGCCGCTTCTTTGTGAACCGTGGTGGGTCTGCTCCTGACCATCAACCATATATATATAAATATACCAAATATATAATAATATAAATAAAATACTTATATATATATATATAACACAAAAAAAAAAACAAAAAAAGAACAAAAAAAAACCACAAAAAAAACATACACAAAAACAAAAAAGAAAAAGAAAAAGTTAAATATTAATAAATATATAAATACATATGATATATAAAATATATATAAAATCAGGGACGTATACATAGGGTAAGTAGGGTAGGCAGGGTAGAAAGCTCCTACCCAATATTTTTTTAAAGTCTTTTTAATAAAATAAATGATTAAATGAATAAACTTAAATTAAATTATTAAATTGTATAAGAAATTGAAAAAAAAAGAAAAATCTATTGATAAAAAAAAAAAAAAAAAAAAAAAAACAATTACATTTATTAATTACAGTTTAATTAATAATATTAATTAATTTACGGATAAATTTTCGGCTCCCACACCTTATTCCTAGAGTAGAATTTACTTTTTCAGAATCGGACGTTAACGTAAGAAATATTAAGTTTCTCCCATTATAGTAATTATTAATGGACAGGGCAGACAACAATACCATAGACATGCCAGACGTTAAAAAGAAAAAAACATCGATTACAACTTATATATATATATTAAATTAGTTATAATAGACTATATAGATATATAAAATATACTAAATATATAATAAAATATAGTATAAAAATATATATTATATATAATAATATAATATAATAAAAATAATATATATATACGACAGTTTCTCTTAAGTATCAAAGGATGGCAGCAGCCAGTGTTTTTTAGCTTGACGTTTCCTTTGCTTTGGTTAAATGTTGATAAAATATTTATTACTTACTAAAAATTCATTATTTACTATTATATAATATAAAATCTAATTAAAAATGAAGTGCAATATGGAAGTAAAGTGGATTATAACTTTATTGAAAAACAAATAGGCTCTTAAAGCTTATCTTAGGACAAAACTTAATTTAACACAATCTGAAGGCTTACGAAATTTCTTATGAATAACATAAAGTCAATAGTCCATATTTCTTCTCTTTAAAAATTTTATATTAATTATTTTTCATTATTATCCATTATTTTCTATTGAAGTACAAACCCTATTTCGAGCATTTTTTGAAATACATATTTAATTGTAATTAATTATTTATTATTGTTATAAATATTATTATTATAATAATAATACTTAATAATACATAAATAATAATAATAATAATTAATAATAATAATAAAAATAATTAATAATAATAATAATAAATAATAATTAATAATAATAATAATAATAAATAATAATAAATAATAATAAATAATAATAATTAAAATAATAAAATATTGAATAATAAATAATCAATATCAATATTATATAATAAAAAATAATATAAAAAATCTAAATAAATATTTCATAATTTATTTTATATATAGAAGCTTGCCTAACCCAATGATATCTTAAAGGTTAAACCAGACTCATATAAAAAATACAAATATATATAAATAAATATACTTTTTTATTAAATATAAATTAAATAATAAAATATATATATATATATATATATATAATAATATAATATATTATATATTTATATATATAATATATATATATATATATATAATAATATAATATATATATAATATAATAAAAAATATATGTATATCTATAAAATATATTATATATATATATATAATTATATAAATAATAAATATAATTATATATAATAATTATATATATAAATAGATAATGATATACCATATAAACATATATATATATAATAATCATAAATACCCATTAACAATAAATATATATATATATATATATACTAATATAATACATGAAAATGTCATGTATAAAGAATGTCTGGAAACTCTCCAAAATATATCCTATAAATAATGGCAAATAAGGTTAATTAGGGAAATTTTGTCCTAACTCTCTAAACTTCTGAAAACTTTGTCTAGACATAATAATTCAATCAATCTATATTGTGTTATTAAGCGTTTATGTCTGTTTATCTCGTAATAGACACATTCAATAACAAATTTTCGATGTTTAGTGACGTAAAATAAAAATTTGTCCTTTCAGGTCAAGGAACCCAATCTAGCAACCAATCTAGCATCCAATCTGACAATAAAGTGGAATTTAGTCAAAATCAGAGGATCTGACGTGACTCTGTGTGGATTTATTATATCAATGTAGCAGTAAGTAATAATTCTTTTACTGTCTATTAACGAGAATCTTACTTAGAAATATTGATGGGAAAGATATTTGTTTCAGTCAAGGAGCCAAAATTAATTTTGTACTATTAAATAAAAGGAGCCGGAGCCGGAGCCGGAGCCGGAGCCGGAGCCGGAGCCGGAGCCGGAGCCGGAGCCGGAGAAAGATAATTTTAAAATAAAGTAGATAGAACCTGCGAATTTACAGTAGATCTTGTAAAAATTAATGACTAATCTATCCTAGTTTCTATTACAAATTAAAAGTTATTTTTGAAAATTTTTAAGCTTATGACATTTAATGTCATTATTATTATTAGATTTTAATAATGCATTCGTGCCTGTAGAAGAAATGAACATTGTACTGAATATTCACCAAGTCCAGAGAACTGAGTCTACATTTTCCTATTTGATGACATTTTAAATGACCTATTACTATACCATTATTCATATTTCATGCAGTGTAAATAAGGTATTATGACATTATTATTCCAATCTGATACCACTGTAAATCAAATTTTATACGGTATCATTATTCCTATTATGCCATCACTATTCCTATTTGATGCTATTGTAAATCAGATATTATGACATCATTTTTTCCTATTAGTATTTCAGAAAAATTTTAATGATAATTTATGATAGAGGTTACAAAAAATACAAACACTCGCGCGACACACCTACACACACTACAACACACACACACACAACACACACACATTATTAAAGTATATCAAGTACCCAAAATAGATTTAAATACGCACTTTCTCAAAATAAATACCCATATAAAATAATATATATTATCTGTACAATATCATACAACCATATTTAACAAATGTTAATTGAAAAAATGGATACTTATACAAAATATAATATATATATATACTATAGTGTGTGTGTGTTGTTGTGTGTGATTGGGCATGCAGTTTGTTTGTGTGATGTGTGTGTGTTGTTAAAATTGATTTTATTTTATAAAATATTTTATGCGCAATTTTCATATCAAATAGAAAATGTTCAAATTGAAATGGATGCACTCCAACTGAACCAAAATATAGAGAAAGATGAAGCGAAAAGGACATAGATTGCAAAAGATAAAACTGCAGAGGTAATCAAATTCAGCTTGGGATGGGTAGATAAAGCTTCCAAAGACAGATGAGAAGAAAAAGTAATAGAAATATCTAAAGAGCATATATTTCTAAGTCAAGACTAAACTGACCATGTAATCGTGCATGCCTCTCCTGAATTCTTCATCTCCTTTATTAGACAAATAGTGCCTAAACAAAAAAAAAAAAGGGGAATGCTAGAGACATTAATGGAACAGACTAATTTGTTAGATAAAATACGATGGACCAAACTTACTGTAGAATTAATGGATGTGACAAATCCTGAACTCTTCATTAGGGACCAAGACCTCACCACAGAGAAATACCAAGATTCGGTCATATATTTTGCTGAGCGCAAGAAAGATACTATATGAGCACAACCTAACCCAAACGTGTGCATACAAATAGGTAATTGAAAAAGAACGCCTTATAAATTATGCTTCATAAGAAAGATCTAACCACTATAGAATAATGATAAAGATAAAAGCAATTAATGGAGAGCAGGCCTAGGAATCATAATCCCGATATTATTATGAGATGTAATGCCGTGATAGATAAGGTAGGATCAATAGTTGATAAATGATACTCATTAAATAAATAACCACACCATCTACTTTATGACTCTCGCCCGTGAAGTGTGGTGCCAAAAAAAAAAAGATACTATAAATAAAAAAAAAAGTTAAATTGAACAAATCCTCAGTACCAAAATGAACAGCTAACAAGAAGTTAACTAGATGAAAACAAACAACACCGCTATCTGGACTCTAGGCAAAGGTTACAGGGAATTTCAAGCAAAAGAAAAAAAAAGTTACCTAAAGATAATCAGAACTGGTCTAATTCAAACAAAATTGTCAGTCTTTTTCCCATAATTCATGATAATTGTCTAAGAAACTACAATGTTCCAAAGTCCACGCCCAAATATACATTTAAACAAAAAGAAACAAATTCTAACAGACACTTCTTCAATTCACCATATATGCAAGGTTTAGATTTTAAACATACAAATTATTTAATACTCTTTAAAAGTTTTCTTACAATTTTAAAGTAAAATATACTCTTACTAAAAAAATGCTCTAACAGCAACTGGAAACTACCACTCAGCACCGATAAAATAAAGCTTAAATAATGATTCCAAATACACGATAAAAATATACTGATATAAAATGCCATAATTATATAATTACACAAACAATTGTTACACTGTAAATTCAATCTAATGCGTAATAAAAAAGAATAGCATTGAAATGAACATCGAATCCACTCATACTGCACCGTGAAGGGAAGGCATCAATAATAAAACCTACAACTATAAACATAATATAATATAACAAATAATACTATACATAAATATATTAAATATATATATATATATATATATACAATATTAATAAAAATATTAAAATATATAAAAAAGAAACATAAGCTTCATATAGAAGATATTTAAAAAAAAATATAAAAATTGTAAAATATTTAAAATTTGATTAAATTCTCTTAAAAATATTCATATTAAATTAAAGCTAATTTCAAGATTAATATAAGTAGAATATTAATACAATTAACAACCATATTTACAAAATCTTCGACCTGATATATATATAATTAATATAAATAATATAATAAATACATAATATATTATAATAATAATAATATAATAATATATATTATATAAATATAATATATATATATATAATATATATAAAAAATATATAATATAATAATATATATATATATTATAATAAATCTTTTTATTTATATATTATATATATTTGAAAAAATACACCCTAGAAAGTTTCGACTCTAGCAAAATCCAAACAAAATCTTGGACTACAGGAAGTTATGTCGAAGATTTTATTCTTTTAGCTCTATCGTGAGCGAGGTGGTCAAAACACAGACGCGATTTATCTGCTAGAGGTTCAGTGTTCGACTTTCCTATAAGTTGAAATACTTTAGAGGGTGTAGTTTTCAAATAACAAAATTAGATCGAGTAGTTTAGCAAATTTCTCTATTATAAAAAATAAAATATATATATATATATATTATATATATATTATATATAAAAAAATAATAATAATATAAATAAAAAATAAATATAAAAAAATATATAATATATATTAATAATAAATATAAATAATAATAAAAATAATATATAATATGATAAGTATTAATATATTATTTTTAAAAAGTTACAACCACCTTCAAGGGATGCCCATATTTCATGAAATGGATACTTGGTCTTAGTAAAAAAGTTGCAACTAGAAATCCTGGACGAGCGGAGATCAAACCCAAGTCCCATGTATCTCAGGCGACTAATATATATCAGTAAATTAATATATAATAATATATTATATAAAAATAATAATATATAAATACCAATTTACCAAAAAAGAATTATTTCTTATAATATAATACCTACCCTATACATAAATATCCATATAAATACCTAAAATAATAGTAATAAATAATTTTTGAATTCAATTAACTTTCGTAAACTGTATTGAATGAAGAAATAATCATAAGAATAATGGAAAATCTAGAAGGAGATTACAGCCGATGGCAAGGTGGGGGTGGAGAGAGATCCTGCGGAAGAAGAGGAGAGTGGAACGAACCTCGTAAAACCCCCGAAGCGATTATCTTTGCCATACCCCCCTCCCCATGCAACTTCAGATCTTAGTAATTTACCCTTCAAGAATTATTGTTTCCCAACAATTTGTAACTACTTCAAATAAACTTTACTAGCAAAGTATATGATATAAAAATTCTAAGTAAAAGCAAGCCGAATGCATCAATCCGCTCATATTACATTTTAATCAGATTATGAACTCCCCATCCCCTCTCTCTCTCTCTCATCAATAATCTCATCTCTCTCTCTCTCATACTCTACAATCAATCTCTCTCTACATCATCTCTACTACTCTCTACTCTCTCTCTCTACATCCTCCTAAACTTACAATTTATGCTGAAGGCGGAAAGAGATGAGAACAGACCTCATGCGTGTTTTTCCTGATATGCTTCAAATCGTGAACATTTAACATATTTAACCAATGCAACATTGGTTGCTCTTACAATGTCGACATTCAAACCCCTTCCATATACTTATCTACTTTGGTTTCATCAAACTGTAGCAACAAGGTTGTTCGTGCAATATCTAGGAGGTTTTCAAAATTCCTGCCATATATACGACGATATATATCAACAATGGCTTCGTCAAAAGAAGTAAGAAAAAAAAGTAACAATGTTTTCCTTTCAGTGTTTAGGTGTTCAAAACTCCTGCCATTTACGACACAACATATCAACATTGGTTTCATCAAACGCAGAAACAATTATCGCTTTTAAAATTCTCTAGGCAACAACTCAAAAAATATAAACATAATTCTTAACAAAATTCGCACATGCAAAATAGTCACAGGACTTTAAATCTAACCAACCATCTTGGTGACCAGACAATCCCCGACAAGGAAAAAAAAATCACAGAGCGTAATGTTTCGTGACCTTTGTAAACAGATTATGGGTCTAATACGGCCAGTCTATCTATTTGGTATATCTTATTAAGGTCAAAATAAGCATCTTTAAAAGAAACTAAAATTAATTCATAATATTGGAGGGATGTGGCGTGGAGAAGGAGGAAAAGTAGAAAGTAAAAAGTCTTGAGCGAAGAAGGTAAACATTAGCAGAAGATAAAACAGCATTATCACTACTGCAGTCAGAAGTACAATGGGAGGGAAGTGAATGAAGCCAAAGTTAACAGCAGAGTTGACATTTTTTTTGAAAAATGAGGAAGAGGAAGAGAAAGAGAAAGAGAAAGAGAAAGAGAAAGAGAAAGAGAAAAGAGAAGCAGAAAGTAAGAAAGAAGAAAGATGAAGAAAAAAGAAGAAAAGAGAAAAGAAAAGAGAAAGAAAAGAGAGGAAAGAAAGGAAGAGGAAGAGGGAGAGAGAAGAGGAAGAGGAAACATAAGCAAGGGAGAAAGAAGAGAAAGAAAAGGAAAGAGGAAAGAGAGAGGAAGAGAG